>CAWUFW010002688.1:1800000-2093316 GCA_963921515.1 Calotriton arnoldi | reverse complement strand
CTTTACAGTTTCAGTTACGTATTGCTTTCCAAAGCAACGCCCCCTTCATCAGCTTATAATGTGGGAGGAGCCCTTCCCCCATTATTAACAAATGTCTGTCAGTTTCGTCTCTGAACTCTCCTGAGTTCATGATTTTCTGTGTTTGGGCTTAGCACGTTGACTGAATCTCATTAACTGCAATTTGTGCCTCTGTACTATTTTCGAAATTAATCTTAAGTGAATGAATCTTAAAATTGAAGACTGCCCTGTCTGTCGTTAGTAAGACTTCAAATCTGATATAGCAACAAGACACCACTGATTTGATTTCCCTTAGTAGGATCGGGGAGCAACAAAGTCTGCATAGGGACTACACCGCTCCCGGTCCATGAAGATCAGAGTGCCCAGGGTAGATTCGTGTGGGTTTGGCGCGCTGGCACGGGTGATAGTGTGCTTTACAAATACACATAAAATAATATGTTAAGAGTGCATGGCCGGAAAACACAAATCAGGATCAGAAACGAAACACCGTGCTTGGGGTTGTCCGTACAAATACTTAATACTACCCAAAGAAACCCTTTTAAGTACCATTATCATAACAACAGACTGAGAAATAAACCCATGCTTTGCAGTTTACATGGAGGTCCTAGATGCCAGTTCATAGCTCACTATGTGATATTTGAAGGACTGAAATTTATGAAATGCAAGTAAAACAGGCACTGGCAAAGTCAATAAGTTTTGCTTCTGCAAGATCTATTGGCTTTGTCAATGTTTTCTTACATGTTGCAGAGCAGGTGCTGTGCACCATGGCTTAAAGTAAAAAATTAATATTTTTTTAAAGCGCTGTGACGTGGCTAGCATTGCCCGCTGCATTGCACAATTTTTTTCTTTAAGCCAAGTTGCACAGCAGCCCGCTCTACTGTGCAATATATCTTAAGACAGCACGGGGGTGTGGAGGGTGACAAGCAGCACGAAGGAGGAGGGCGGTGAACAAAGAACTGACAGTGGAGGGTAAACAAAATGAACAGCTAAAGAAGGGCACATGGATGTGGTAAACAGAATGCTATGGTTAACTCAAGCATTATTATTGTAATTGTAATCTGACCTTGTATAATGTAATGTTTTGCCCATGTAAAGCGTGAGTACATGGGGTTTATAGGGGCTAAATAAGTAGTAATAGATTCCTGAGCAGCTCGCACTCCATTAGTAGTGTTGCACTTGCCCATAAAGCGCTTCAACGCCTCACTGGCAGTAGCAGCAGCTATATAATTAATTACTGTTACAATGCGATGCAATGCAATGCAACACTACTAGTATACAGTTTCAGCTTGCCTGGGCTAAGACCACATGCACTGCTCCAATGAGTGGCTGCGGAACACTGTGTGGGATGAGAAATATGCATTTGTTTAACTGAACTATACTAACTGTCACTCATAGCACATGATCGCAAGGTATTCTGCGAAAACGCATTTATTTACTGTATGCCATAAAAAATAATAAGCCATTGGCCACTCCCAGTGCAATTCAGCACCTTTTTATGCACTGCACCAAATAAGGCATCAGGGCACAGTGCAGTGTATGGGGCAGTCAGTCCCCTGCAGCATTATGCCGGTAGCTGCTGCATGCAGCTGCTTTTGTCCTTGCTTGCTCCTCTTCTTGCCTTTGCCATTCTCACTCACAGGATCCACAGAGGACGCTGTGCTGCACACAAAAAGACACTACTGTAACCTCTGACCTCTTGCACATGTGCACTGGTCAGTGGATCTTGTGGAGCTCCCTCGGTGCGCAACTTTCTCCCTGATCGGCGTGCACGAGCAGGAAAGGGAAGGACTTCCTTCCTGCCCGGTGGACATCAATTCAACCAATCCTGGAGCTGCTCTCATGCTGAGAGCAGCTCCAGGATTGGTGGGCGCAGGCTAACCCAGGGCTCATTTTGAGGCTGAGGGCCTGTGCCAGCAATCCCCCAGCTGATTCACAGCCAGGGGATTGCTGGGTTTACAGTGCGCATGTCGAGCTGGTCGTAGCAATAGAGCCGGCCAACCGACACGCGCACTGCAGAGGCAGCTCTAATCCTGCAATTGCAGGATTCCGCCTGTAGGAGAGTAGGATCTGCTTCACAGGGGTACCCCCACTTTTTGCTGATACTTCACTGGTTTTCGACATTAGTCTGGCTGGGGCCCTGCTATTCAGAACCCCAGCCTAGCTGTTTCCTCTTTAAAAGGGTCTCCATGTGCCTTAGGCACATCACTGATTGGGATCTGGAGTGCCCTTGTAAGTCCCTAGTATATGGTATACTATGTACCAAGGGCATAGGCACCTCAGAGGCCTGCCAGGGGCTGCAGCATGTATTATGCCACCCCTGGTAGGCCATCCAAACTGGCACCACAGGTCTGCTACTGCAGCCTGGGTAAGGTGGTGCATGCACCCCTTGCTGTGGTATAGGTTACCTATATCACTAAATGCATACACACATATAAACCTATAAGTCACTCCTAAGGCAGGCCTTATCAATCCTAAAGGCAGAGTGCATGGTTCCTATGTGAGAGGGTGCCCCTGCATGAGCAAGGCCCCTCTGCAGCGTTCGGAGACCATCTCTGATGCTGTTTGTAGTGCAGCCTGACCATATACTCTTAAACGCATTATATCCTCGCGGTAAAATGCTAACTATGGAATGGCTGCACCTAAACATGTCGTGTTTGGTGTCAAACATCTTGGAATACTACCCCCCGCCAATCCTGGCGGCGGGGTAGCATTCCACCCTTCTAGAGGGAAAGGCATGTTAACTCTGACGAGTCCGGTAACTTCTTTCCAGAGCCTGGCATCACAAAATGGATGCTGCTGCCACAGACACGAGTCTGGCCTCCTGCTGCTGGACGAAACTCCGGCAGGGGAGGCCTGGACAATAGGTTTCCTGTCCCAGGGAGGTGTGACCACCTCCCCAGACAGGACAATGTGTATTGGGGCTGGGCGGGAGCACTTTCGGGTGCTTTGAAGTCCTGCACTGGGGGCACATTTGGTGTCCCTGTGCATACCCCAGTTCAAACCGGATCAGGGGCTTGCAGCCCCTGCTTTGGCGCGAACTGGACAAAGGGAAAGGGGTGTAGCCACCCCTCTGCCCTGACCCACCCATAGGTGGGGCCACAGAGTAGTCCATCCCCTATTTTTAGAATAAAGGTAGGAACCCAGTCCCTAGGACTTTAGATTATACCTGGACGAAACTCTGAAACAGAATCCTGGACCTTCGACGCTCTACTCACGATTAGAGGACTGAAGAATCTCCCTTGGGGTCAAGGAGTGACTCCCCTGCTTGGCAGGCACCAAAGAAGCATCTGTCCGGTTCGCATCACTGAAGCTCCCGTCGGACGCCGAAGTCATCGCATCACCAGAGGTGGATTCTCAGACTTCCCCGAGGCTACCCTGAGTCCCCAGCAAAGCTGAGGCCCGTGGCTATCGTGGGTAACGTGAGACCGTGACCCCTGGACACCGAGCACATTTGCAAGTGCACCATCTTCTGGGTCTCCCAAGAAGTCGTGCTTTGGGCTCCGAGTAGCCCTAGCCTCCAGCACCACCTGCACCGAAGATCACTGGCCCCCACTCCACGAGTGTCCTGTAAGCCAGCTCCACGTGCGGCGTCACGAGGCTCCTTCGCGGTCGCTAGCCCGTTGGCTAGTAGCCCTTAACGAAGGCCAATCTTTTCTTTACTTGGCAGTCTGGTTGCTCCAGGCCTGCCCTCACTTACCCTCGCTGGGTGAGTTCCCCAGACCTTGCTGGTCTGCATCATCGACGATCTACATCTTACTCGAGACTTGCCGTTGCCAAGGCTTGTTGGGTCCAATCTGGTCGCCGACACCTCTGCACTCGACAGACATCGAGCAACAGCCCGAATCCTGCTCCTGGTCACCGACAACGCCTCCCGGACCTCGTGGCTGAAGAGTCAAGACGACCGTCATCGAATCTGAAGCACTCGACATCGGTGGGCATCTGTCCATCGCCTCCCTGGTCACTGGCTAGTGACCCAGACTCTGTCCCCTCTGCTTTCAGGTTCTTCAGAACTCCGATCCACTCTTGGATCCACCCGGACACTTTTCTCCTGGTCGCCAGCAGCACGTTGCAGCAGATCGCCATAAGAACCGACGACGAAACCCGACCCCGAAAGGCACCTATGCACCCGGCTTCCCTGGGTGAGGTAACACGAGTACTCCGGTGCTCCCGTGGGTAGAGACTCTTCAAAGTCCTAGATCTCAAAGGGTTTTGTCCTAGTCCTCTTCTAAGTGTCCCTTTCCTCTATTTTCCCGATCCCGACTTTCTCCATAGAAGTTAACGGCGTATCGCGGTTGTGTATTTACACTGCACGCGTCTCCCGTGGGTCCCCTGTGTCACTACCTTGGGTGGTTCCTTGTGGTCCAAGCACTTCTAGAGGCTCTAGGCCTAGTGTCTAGTTCAGTCGTGGTTCGCATACCACTTTATTGGTATATGGTTTGGTACGCCCCTAGGGCCCAAACGTGTATTTGTGCTATTACTGTGATTTAAGATCTTATAACCTATGTACTTCGAACTCTAGCCTCATAAAGAGACTAGAGGGGTGTGTTTAGTAATAAATACATATATTTTGAATATATACCTGGTGTGGTGCTCTTTCATTTGGTCACTCAAGAGATTATAGACTGGTAAAACAAGCTGCTTTACATTCCTTCAAGACTTAGCCTGAAGGCTGCTCTCCACAGCTACCACTAGGATAGCTTTCAATAAGGTTGTCTTTAACCTACCTACCATAAGAGTCGATTTGGACTGGTGCAAGGTGCCCACTATAATTAGTGGACAGCATATGCCAGGCCAACTTCTCACATTGGTGTGCAGCGTGTGGGATTCCAGCTTGCTATTGTTTTACCAGATAATCTCAATTGAATTGATCAACTGAAAACCACTAAAGGTACCTAAGGTACATATAATTTAAGCTTAGAATATCAGTAAGTTCTACTGAACTTAGAGTTGTGTGTTAAGGGATAGCACAACCCTTTCTACAACTCAAGAGAGTTTAGTAGGCCACACTAGAGTAGGTAGTGCATACACCACACCACACTAGTAATGTCTTTAAAAGCAGGATCTAAAGATGCCCTGCAGGAAGCCATTGAGCTTCCCCCTCCAAGTATGACACACTCCCATTCTTGGAACTGAGAGCTTTGTGTAACGTGAGGAAATTAAGGACAGGCCAAAGTCCCACCACCCAACACCTCCAGGAGTTGTTGGTGGCTTATGATCTTAGTAAGTCTTCAGAGACTGAAGGGGTAGGAGCAGAGGGTGGGCCAGCAGATGAGGAAGGGGCCAGGGGTACTACTACCCCCAGCCCCCTCTGAAACTGACCAGGAGGGTGACAATGACCCTGACCTGGAAAACCCAATCCCTTCTGGGGAAGATGAAGATGAGGATCTTGAGAACCACACCTTTGTCCCCCAGGAAGGATTATGAGTGTGCTCAGAAAGTCTAGGTCTCCTTCTCAGGAGTCTAACCACTCTGGCACCTCAATAGGGAGCTCTGTTTCTTCTCACAGGAGGGAATCCTCTCATGAGAGAAGAAAGAGACTGGTCCAGTATGAGGAAACTCAACTGGAGATCAGGAAGAAGCAATTGGCTTTAGATAGAGAATCCCTAGATCTCCTTAAAGAGAGAAGAAAGTTGGGACTAGAGTCCCATGGTGGCAGCCATGTCCCTAGAGATAGGGAAAGGTCCTATGACCATAGGAACCTGAGCAAGATTGTCCCTCCCTACCAGAGTGGGGATGACATCCACAAATGGATAACTGCTTTAGAGAGGGCCTGTAAAGTACAGAAGGTCCCTCAGGAGCAGTGGGCAGCAATCTTGTGGCTCTCCTTTGCTGACAAAGGTAGAGACAAGCTCCTCACTGTTAGAGAGGAGGATGCTGATAATTACAAGGTCTTGAAGAGTGCTCTTATTGATGGGTTTGGCCTAACCACTGAACAGTACAGGTTGAAGTTCAGAGACACCCAAAAAGCACAGACTCAAGACTGGGTAGACTATGTGGATTGTTCTGCCAAGGCTCTGGAAGGCTGGTTGATGGGCAGTAAGGTGTGTGACTTCTCAGGATTGTATAATCTGATAATGAGGGAGCAGATTCTTAATAACTGTCAAAACCAGCTGTTGCATCAGTACCTGGTTGACTCTGATCTGACCTCTCCCCAAGAATTGGGAAAGAAGGCAGACAAATGGGTCAGAACCAGGGTGAAGCAGAAGGTACAGAACCAAGGTGGGGAAACCAAGAAGCAAGATGCTAAGAACTCTGACAAGGGTGGGGAGAAGGGTAAAGATCAAAAGTCTTCATCAGGCCCCCAAAAATCTTCTTCTGGTGGGGATTCCCAGTCTACCAAGGGTAAAGGCCAAAGAAAACCATGGTGCAAGGTCTGTAAGCAAAAGACCCACTGGACCAGTGATTGCACCAAGTCCAAAGACTCCAGTCCAGCACCCACCAATGCCCCTAAGGCACCTGTTCCCCCTAGTACAGTTGGTGGAGGTGCTCCAGCAAAGGGTTTAGTAGGGTTCACCCTGGGAACTGAGTTGGGCTCTGACTTAGTCAGGGAACTGACTCAGGCTGTGTTAGTCTGTGATGGAGGCATGGATGTGACCTCCACTGTGAGTCCCAGTAATCTGGGCAAGTACAGACAACAGCCTTTAATCAATGGACGAGAGGCTTTGGCATTTAGGGACACAGGGGCAAGTGTCACAATGGTGACACAAGACCTTGTGCTACCTGGGCAAGTTATACTTGGTGAAATGTACCAAGTGACCAATGCTAGCAATGTCAGAACAGACCATACTCTGGCAGTTGTTAACTTCTCCTGGGGAGGGGTAACTGGCCTTAAGAAGGTTGTGGTAAGTGCAAACCTACCAGTCGAATGCTTGCTTGGCAATGACTTAGAGACTTCTGCTTGGGCAGAAGTGGAGCTCAGGACCCATGCAGAAATGCTGGGGATCCCTGCAGATGTGTTTGCTGTGACCAGGTCACAAGCTAAACTGTCTAAAACTGAACAGGCCTTGGATTCTGGAAGAATGGACCAAGTGCCTTCCAAGAGGAGGAGTAGTAGGGTTAAGGCAGTGCCTTCCCCTTGGCTCAGGAGGAAGATCAGTCCCTTGAGGGGGATGATCTCAGCCCTGAAGAAGGAACTGTCCCAGAGGAACTTGAACCTGACCAGGTTGAGTTCTTGGGGACAGGGGACCTTCTAGGGCAGATCTGAGCCAGGAGCAGCAGAGCTGCCCCTCCCTTGAACCCCTCAGACAGCAAGCTGCTGCTGAGGCTGCTGGGAAAGCTAGTGGTCCCCATACAGTGTATTGGGATGATGGACTCCTGTACTCAGAGAGTAGAGACCCCAAGCCTGGTGCTACCAGGAGGTTGGTAATACCTTTGAAGTTCAGGGGCTTCCTATTGACCCTAGCCCATGATATTCCCTTAGCAGGACACCTGGGCCAGAACAAGACTTGGGACAGAATTGTCCCTCACTTTCACTGGCCCCACATGTCTGAAGACAGTAAGGAGTTTTGTCGCTCCTGTGTAACCTGCCAAGCCAGTGGCAAAGCAGGTGGCACTACAAAGGCCCCCTGATACCACTACCTGTGGTGGGGGTGCCCTTTGAGAGGGTAGGGATTGACATTGTTGGTCCCATGGATCCCCAAACAGCATCTGGGCACAGATTTATACTGGTGGTAGTGGATCATGCCACCAGGTATCCAGAGGCTATACCCCTTAGGACCACTACAGCACCTGTGGTGGCAAGGGCCCTCCTGGGAATTTTCTCAAGAGTGGGCTTTCCTAAGGAGGTGGTATCAGACAGGGGTGCAAACTTCATGTCTGGGTACTTAAAAGCAATGTGGAAGGAGTGTGGAGTTACTTATAAGTTCACCACACCCTATCACCCACAATGCAATGGTTTAGTTGAGAGATTCAACAAAACCTTGAAGGGCATGATTAAAGGGCTCCCAGAAAAGCTTAGGCGTAGATGGGACATACTCTTGCCCTGCCTTTTATTCGCATATAGGGAGGTGCCTCAGAAGGGGTTGGTTACAGCCCTTTTGAACTTCTGTTTGGCCACCCTGTGAGGGGTCCACTGTGCTTGGTGAAGGAAGGATGGGAGTTACCTCTCAAGCCCCCAAAGCAAGATATAGTGGACTATGTACTTGGTCTCCGCTCCAGGATGGCTGAGTACATGAAAAAGGCAATCAAAAACCTTGAGGCTAGCCAGGAACTTCAAAAGGCCTGGCATGACCAAAAGGCTGTTCTGACTGTTTACCAGCCAGGACAGAAGGTGTGGGTGTTGGAGCCAGTGGCCCCAGCAGCTCTCCAAGACAAATGGAGTGGACCCCACACTATTGTTGAGCAGAAGGGTGAGGTCACTTACTTAGTAGACCTGGGAACACCCAGGAGTCCCCAAAGGGTTCTCCATGTCAACAGACTTAAGCCATATGTGGACAGGGCAGACATGGGCTTGCTCATGGCTACTGATGAAGGGCAGGAGGAAGAGAGTGACCCACTCCCTGACCTGCTCTCACAGAACCCTGACGATGGGTCAGTTGATGGTGTAGCCTTGGCAGGCAGCCTCACTACCCAGCAACAAACTGATTGCAGGCAAGTCCTCAATCAGTTTAGCCATATGTTTTCACTGACACCCAGTCAGACCACCTGGTGCACTCATGAAGTGGACACTGGGGACAGTCTGCCTATTAAAAACAAGATTTATAGGCAACCTGACCATGTCAGGGACTGTATCAGGACTGAAGTCCAGAAGATGTTGGAATTGGGAGTGATTGAGCCCTCAGATAGCCCTTGGGCTAGTCCAGTAGTCCTAGTACCTAAACCTCACACCAGTGGTGGGAAAAGAGAGATGAGGTTTTGTGTAGACTACAGAGGCCTCAATGCAGTCACTAGGACTGATGCCCATCCAATACCCAGGGCAGATGAGCTCATAGATACTTTGGCCTCTGCCAAATATCTCAGCACATTTGACCTAACAGCTGGCTACTGGCAGATCAGACTAGCTGATGCTGCAAAGCCCAAAACAGCATTTTCAACCCCTAGTGGGCATTATCAATTTGTGGTGATGCCCTTTGGTCTGAAAAATGCACCTGCCACTTTCCAGAGGTTGGTGAACACAGTTCTCACAGGACTGGAGGCCTATAGTGCAGCTTATCTAGATGATATTGCTGTCTTTAGCTCCACCTGGGAGGATCACCTGGTCCACCTCAGGAATGTTTTACAGGCCCTGCAAAAGGCAGGCCTGACTATCAAGGCCACTAAGTGCCAGATAGGGCAGAGTCAGGTTGTGTACCTGGGCCACCTTGTGGGTGGAGGCCAGGTTCAACCTTTGCAGAGCAAGATCCAGACCATCATGGACTGGACTGCTCCCACTACCCAGACTCAGGTGAGAGCCTTCTTAGGCCTGACTGGGTACTATAGGAGATTTGTCAAGGGGTATGGATCAATAGTGACACCCTTGAATGACTTAACTTCTAAGAAAATGCCCAAAAAGGTTCAGTGGACAGTTAGCTGTCAAAAGGCATTTGATGACCTCAAGCAGGCCATGTGCACTGCTCCAATTCTGCAGAGTCCTGATTACTCCAAGAAGTTCATTGTTCAAACTGATGCATCTGAGTTGGGGGTAGGGGCTGTACTGTCACAATTGAATGAAGAAGGTCAGGATCAGCCAGTAGCTTTCATTAGCAGAAGGCTGACCCCTAGAGAGAAACGTTGGTCAGCCATAGAGAGGGAGGCCTTTGCTGTGGTCTGGGCTCTGAAGAAGTTGAGGCCATACTTGTTTGGTACACACTTCCTGGTTCAGACAGACCATAAGCCCCTCTTATGGCTAAAACAAATGAAGGGTGAAAACCCCAAACTGCTTAGGTGGTCCATTTCCCTACAGGGGATGGACTTTACAGTGGAACATAGGCCTGGGAGTAACCATGCGAATGCAGATGGACTCTCTACGTATTTCCACTTAGAACATGAAGACTTAACTGGGCAAGGTTAGTTTAATGTCCCTACGTTTGGGGGGGGTTGTGTAGGAGAGTAGGATCTGCTTCACAGGGGTACCCCCACTTTTTGCTGATACTTCACTGGTTTTCGACATTAGTCTGGCTGGGGCCCTGCTATTCAGAACCCCAGCCTAGCTGTTTCCTCTTTAAAAGGGTCTCCATGTGCCTTAGGCACATCACTGATTGGGATCTGGAGTGCCCTTGTAAGTCCCTAGTATATGGTATACTATGTACCAAGGGCATAGGTACCTCAGAGGCCTGCCAGGGGCTGCAGCATGTATTATGCCACCCCTGGTAGGCCATCCAAACTGGCACCACAGGTCTGCTACTGCAGCCTGGGTAAGGTGGTGCATGCACCCCTTGCTGTGGTATAGGTTACCTATATCACTAAATGCATACACACATATAAACCTATAAGTCACTCCTAAGGCAGGCCTTATCAATCCTAAAGGCAGAGTGCATGGTTCCTATGTGAGAGGGTGCCCCTGCATGAGCAAGGCCCCTCTGCAGCGTTCGGAGACCATCTCTGATGCTGTTTGTAGTGCAGCCTGACCATATACTCTTAAACGCATTATATCCTCGCGGTAAAATGCTAACTATGGAATGGCTGCACCTAAACATGTCGTGTTTGGTGTCAAACATCTTGGAATACTACCCCCCGCCAATCCTGGCGGCGGGGGTAGCATTCCACCCTTCTAGAGGGAAAGGCATGTTAACTCTGACGAGTCCGGTAACTTCTTTCCAGAGCCTGGCATCACAAAATGGATGCTGCTGCCACAGACACGAGTCTGGCCTCCTGCTGCTGGACGAAACTCCGGCAGGGGAGGCCTGGACAATAGGTTTCCTGTCCCAGGGAGGTGTGACCACCTCCCCAGACAGGACAATGTGTATTGGGGCTGGGCGGGAGCACTTTCGGGTGCTTTGAAGTCCTGCACTGGGGGCACATTTGGTGTCCCTGTGCATACCCCAGTTCAAACCGGATCAGGGGCTTGCAGCCCCTGCTTTGGCGCGAACTGGACAAAGGGAAAGGGGTGTAGCCACCCCTCTGCCCTGACCCACCCATAGGTGGGGCCACAGAGTAGTCCATCCCCTATTTTTAGAATAAAGGTAGGAACCCAGTCCCTAGGACTTTAGATTATACCTGGACGAAACTCTGAAACAGAATCCTGGACCTTCGACGCTCTACTCACGATTAGAGGACTGAAGAATCTCCCTTGGGGTCAAGGAGTGACTCCCCTGCTTGGCAGGCACCAAAGAAGCATCTGTCCGGTTCGCATCACTGAAGCTCCCGTCGGACGCCGAAGTCATCGCATCACCAGAGGTGGATTCTCAGACTTCCCGAGGCTACCCTGAGTCCCCAGCAAAGCTGAGGCCCGTGGCTATCGTGGGTAACGTGAGACCGTGACCCCTGGACACCGAGCACATTTGCAAGTGCACCATCTTCTGGGTCTCCCAAGAAGTCGTGCTTTGGGCTCCGAGTAGCCCTAGCCTCCAGCACCACCTGCACCGAAGATCACTGGCCCCCACTCCACGAGTGTCCTGTAAGCCAGCTCCACGTGCGGCGTCACGAGGCTCCTTCGCGGTCGCTAGCCCGTTGGCTAGTAGCCCTTAACGAAGGCCAATCTTTTCTTTACTTGGCAGTCTGGTTGCTCCAGGCCTGCCCTCACTTACCCTCGCTGGGTGAGTTCCCCAGACCTTGCTGGTCTGCATCATCGACGATCTACATCTTACTCGAGACTTGCCGTTGCCAAGGCTTGTTGGGTCCAATCTGGTCGCCGACACCTCTGCACTCGACAGACATCGAGCAACAGCCCGAATCCTGCTCCTGGTCACCGACAACGCCTCCCGGACCTCGTGGCTGAAGAGTCAAGACGACCGTCATCGAATCTGAAGCACTCGACATCGGTGGGCATCTGTCCATCGCCTCCCTGGTCACTGGCTAGTGACCCAGACTCTGTCCCCTCTGCTTTCAGGTTCTTCAGAACTCCGATCCACTCTTGGATCCACCTGGACACTTTTCTCCTGGTCGCCAGCAGCACGTTGCAGCAGATCGCCATAAGAACCGACGACGAAACCCGACCCCGAAAGGCACCTATGCACTCGGCTTCCCTGGGTGAGGTAACACGAGTACTCCGGTGCTCCCGTGGGTAGAGACTCTTCAAAGTCCTAGATCTCAAAGGGTTTTGTCCTAGTCCTCTTCTAAGTGTCCCTTTCCTCTATTTTCCCGATCCCGACTTTCTCCATAGAAGTTAACGGCGTATCGCGGTTGTGTATTTACACTGCACGCGTCTCCCGTGGGTCCCCTGTGTCACTACCTTGGGTGGTTCCTTGTGGTCCAAGCACTTCTAGAGGCTCTAGGCCTAGTGTCTAGTTCAGTCGTGGTTCGCATACCACTTTATTGGTATATGGTTTGGTACGCCCCTAGGGCCCAAACGTGTATTTGTGCTATTACTGTGATTTAAGATCTTATAACCTATGTACTTCGAACTCTAGCCTCATAAAGAGACTAGAGGGGTGTGTTTAGTAATAAATACATATATTTTGAATATATACCTGGTGTGGTGCTCTTTCATTTGGTCACTCAAGAGATTATAGACTGGTAAAACAAGCTGCTTTACATTCCTTCAAGACTTAGCCTGAAGGCTGCTCTCCACAGCTACCACTAGGATAGCTTTCAATAAGGTTGTCTTTAACCTACCTACCATAAGAGTCGATTTGGACTGGTGCAAGGTGCCCACTATAATTAGTGGACAGCATATGCCAGGCCAACTTCTCACACCGCCCTGCTCCCTGCCCTCGCACTGAGACGCTTAAGTAAAATGCCATCGACATACCATTTTACTTATTAGTGTGTGCCTGCTGCGCTCGCAGCAGGCGGGGCAACGCTCCTCCGCTCAAACGGAGGAGTCGCCCCTTAGAGCATTGCAGCTGACTCCCATTACCTGCTGCTGAAGTCCTACTCCCCTCCACCTACTTTCCGATCACTTTTCCTGCTTAGGTTTACTTTGAATTAAAGTTTTGGAATACATTGACTTAGCCTGAAGTGACCTGCACACCTTCAGTGAGTTGATGCTTTTAGGCCAAGATCAATAAATCGAACTAAATGGGGTCATTTCTGAAGCTTATCTCACTATATGGACATTACCACCATTTTCTGTTCACATTAAAGTGTCACTCAAAATGTCACACATGACAATGAAATGTTACACATAAGCACACAAAAACAGAGAAATGTCACACATAAGCACCCTGGCCGCTATGTGTGCGATATCTGGTCTGTTTTATACTAAAGCCTGAAAAAGCATACGGAAGTCGAAATGATTGTCAGTGTAAATACTTTTTAGGTCTCGCCTGAGCCAGCGCTTAGCGCTGCTCTGGCCGAGACATTTAGTAAGTGGGTCTTTGAAGTGCTACCAGAGAGGCTTTTTCTGGCCTCCAGCTTGCGTTCACGATGGCGTGCACGCGCGCAGCTGCCATCTGGGTGTTCTCTAATGGCTCCTCTGCGCACACTACCCCCTCCCTTCTCAGAGGCGCCATCTGGCTTTCCTCTCGCTCGGACAAGCGCTTTAATGCCCCCTCCCCCCACCACAGATCACGTCACCATTGCATCTGCATTTGCCTGTGTTTTGTCAGCAGACGAGGAGTTTTTACATTGCTCATTTTCTTTCTTTGCATCAGAGAAGCGCAATGGTGCAAAAGGCAATGTATCTTTTGAATTAAAGGAACAGATCACGTCACCATTGCATCTGCATTTGCCTGTGTTTTGTCAGCAGACGAGGAGTTTTTACATTGCTCATTTTCTTTCTTTGCATCAGAGAAGCGCAATGGTGCAAAAGGCAATGTATCTTTTGAATTAAAGGAACAGATCACGTCACCACTGCATCTGCATTTGCCTATGTTTTGTCAGCAGACGAGGAGTTTTTACATTGCTCATTTTCTTTCTTTGCCATTAGAGAAGCGCAATGGTGCAAAAGGCAATGTATCTTTTGAATTAAAGGAAGCCGAAGCAGAGTTTACACATGTTCCTGTTTTACAGACAAGGCGCGCACTACTCCCTCCCTTCTCAGAGGCGCCATCTGGCTTTCCTCTCGCTCGGACAAGCGCTTTAATGCCCCCTCCCCCACCACACATCACGTCACCACTGCATCTGCATTTGCCTGTGTTTTGTCATCAGACGAGGAGGCCACCACGGACGCTTACAGCAAAGAGTTAAACAGTCAACAAGCCAATACAATGGGCTAGGTTTGTCTCTGCTTAAATGCATTCATTTTAAAGTCTCGCTAAGTACATAGTCTGTCAAACATCTTCCCCTTCTCGCTCAGCCTTGCACATGCTTGTCGCTGTGCAGAAGGCAGCATAATGCATATCTATCTGTGCCTAGAGTGTAATTATCTACACAGCGGGATGTACAGATTAAATTCAAAACTCGTCTAAGCATCACTCAGCACCACCACAGCATCACTCTGCACCACCACAGCATCACTCAGCACCACCACAGCATCACTCAGCACCACCACAAAATCACTAAGCACCACCTCAACACCACTAAACACCACCTCAGCATCACCAAGCACCACCACAACACAACTCAACATCACCTCACCATCAATAAGCACCACCACCACAGCATCACTAAGTACCACAACAGCATCACTAAGCACCACCACAACACCACTCAGCACCACCACAGCATCACTAAGCACAACCTCAACATCACTAAACACCACCTCAGCATCACTAAGCACCACAACATCACTAAAGCACCACCACAGCATCACTCAGCACCACCTCAACACAACTCAACACAGCCTCAGCATCACTAAGCACCACAACACAACTCAGCACCACCACAGCATCACTCAGCACCACCACAGAATCACTCAGCACCACCACAGAATCACTCAGCACCACCACAGCACCACTAAACATCACCTCAGCATCACCAAGCACCACCACAACACAACTCAACACCACCTCACCATCAATAAGCACCACAACCACAGCATCACTAAGTACCACAACAGCATCACTAAGCACCACCACAGCACCACTCAGCACCACCACACCACCACCACAGCATCACTCAGCACCACTAAACACGACCTCAGCATCACTAAGCACCACCACCACAGCACCACTAAGTACCACAACAGCATCACTAAGCACCACCACAACACTACTCAGCACCACCACAGCATCACTAAGCACCACCTCAACACCACTCAACACCACCTCAAGCATTAGCATAGCCAATAGGTCTCGCCTTTGGGGCCTTATAAGTGTTTAACCATGCAACAGTTAATGTTGTTGCACCAAGGATATTATGCTGCATAACTAAATACTTATAAGGTCCCAAAAGCGAGACCTATTGGCTATGCCAATGCTTGTTTAATGTGGTTGGAGAAATCACCTCCTCTTATAACCAAATGGGCCGTGAGTTGAACTTTTTAGGCACCATAGATACATTGGAGGCCACCATAGTGGCAGACAGCCACCCCTAAAAAAGTTTATATAAAATCATCTTTATCCGATTTTAACACAGTAATTCAGCCTTTATTTTTGCACTAATGACCATTAACGAATAGGTAAGGCAGTTCCAAAATTCTTTAAGGCATGTCTCTTTGTATTTGCGGTGTAAGTTTATGTTTCAAAGAGGGAAAAATACCGGATTTTGATACTTTCCCAGTTTTTTTTTTTACTGGTTTTAACATAAAACTACTGGCAAGTCCAGTGACATACGGATCAGGTTACAACTATCTGGTGAGATAGTCAGAGGATTGTATACAGACTATCCCTGCATTTTGACAGAGTCTGAAAAGTCTCGCTATTGGCTTTAACACCTTCCCCAATGCTCAATAGCAGGATAAAATGGAGCTGGACGGTCTGGGCATCTGCCAATTTTTAGCAGATGTACCATTACTTCCCACCCATAAATGAGGATTTCGGTGTAACTAGTCACCAAATGTGGCCACAGCATGTGTTTTTTTTAAACTGACATCACCAATATTATATAACACCTTCAATGAACTGTATAGCTTTAAATGCAGCTTCATTACAACTAAAATGACTAAGCGTGCAAGTTTTTGCAAAGTTTTTTTAATATTATTACAGTATTGCAAAGTATTACAGCAATGGAATAGCAAGATTGCCACTGACTCTAATGCAAACAAGAACAGTAGCAAGCATTGGTAAAGCCAACATATGTCGCCTTTTTGACCTATTGGCTTTACCAATGCTTTTTGTTGATGTTGTTCAGCATCTTTAAAAAAACAATAACTTGTGGCCATGTAGTAGTAAAACACCTCAGAAAAGGGCTCCACAAGATCATGTTTCAATACAGATCTTGTGAGTCCCTGTAAAGAGGTGGAAGAGAGAACTTTAGAGGGTCAAAATAGATGCCTTTAGTCTCTGATCATAGCCTTCATTTGGGTGCGAAAGATACATTACATTTAATCTGATGTTGAAAGGTGTTGCTCCCTCTACTACCTCAAGGCTGGAATCCTGGGGGGACTTGAAAGATAAGAGAGTTCACAGGTTCTCAAAAAGGTTCAGTTCTGTGCAGATCGTATGCAATGAAATAATCGTGGGAAGGAGGGTTAAGTGGTTCGGCAAGATAAAGAAAATGACTTAAGGGGATTGTATTGTTGTCAGCTACCATTCCTATGTTTTTTAAATTTCTTGTTAAAAAAGACTTTCTTTATCTCAAGACAAGATTGAGGTTCTCCCGCTGGGCTTTTTTTTTATAGATCTCGTCACCCTGCTCGGTTGCAAGACAGATATTCGCCCACTGCCAGAATCAATTGCTTTCTGCAATTTGAGGGCATGAGTACCAGTGATAGATTGTCTCTCCTGGAATCCATGGGTGATAAAGATTTACATTCAAAGTCGGTAACAACAGACCATATACACAATGAGGAATGCCATAGTAATACTGCTGTTGTACAATGTATGAGTAATATGGCTTTTGGCACTGGGGAAATAAGCAAATTATGGGGCATATTCTCAAGAACGTGTGATAACCATCGCAAAAGTTACTTAACGCAACCTCCAACATCGCAGTCTACCGTGGGAAATAAACGCTGTGTTAACCAAGTATTCACAACACAGCGGTACCATGCGATAGTCTCCAGATAACACGTCAACTGACCGCGTTAAAATCAACGATACGCCGCAAAAATGCGAAACACTAACGCAAAAAAAGATGCGATGAGGCCAATCGCGATACAAAAATCTGCGAAAACCAGCCACAGGCCTGCAAATCCCAAGCGTCTGGCGGGAAAATGCACTATAATTGCTACACAAACAACACACCAGAAACAATCCAATGTACGTAGAAACATGGAGGCACCCTGACCCAGCGCAGAGGCCAACACGAACCCCACAAGCCCCACAGACCACCAGCAAGGAACAACTGGTTCGGGGAAGGCCAAGGAGAAGAGGGAGAGGAAGACGGGGTGCAGTGCGCCGGAAAACAAGATCAGCGTCACGGAGGTGACAGAACACTACCAGCAACTGACCCACAATCAGACCACCCTGAATGCAGCCGGACTGTCGATGAGGCCAATGGAGGAGGCCAAGAGGCGCTAGCATGATGTGAAAACCTGAACTAGGCCCAAAGCCGCTGTCAACAGGAAGGCAAAAACAACAATTGATGGACAGAATGCAGAACAAGCATCCTAGGACCGGTTTCGGGGTTTCACCCCTCTTCAGCCAGGATAGCTTGACTCCAGTGGCATGGAGAGCACGGGACCCATGTCTGGGCATACCCGTCCCACTCGGGGTGACAAATTCAAAAACAACAATTGATGGACAGAATGCAGAACAATGTCATACATTCACCCCAATACAGAGATCTGGGCCTAAATCCATCGTTTTTTTGCTCACCATACCATTCCAGTTTGAACCCAGCCATATGCAAATCAGTCCTGACCCTGTGCCCAATGGGAACAGTCCAGCCCAAACTGCCAGGCCAGGTCCTCCCTGGACTGGAAACAAACATCCTAGGACCGGTTTCGGTTGCATATAGCTGTGTCTGAACTGGGGTGGCAGAGTGAGCTAAAGAATGATGATGGATTCAACCCAGATCTGTGACTGGGGGTGAGTGTTTGAAAAGTTTCAGCACTCCGTCCATCATCTCCTTGTGTTTGCTTTGTCAACAGGAAGGCAGCAACGGTGACAGGAGGTGGGAGTCCTGCGCCACAGGAGGAGCTGGAGGAAATGGAGGCCAGTCATCAGTGTGGAGACGGTGCAAGGAGGAGGGAGTACGGACACAGCTCGAGAGGACCTGACACAACATCAACAGGGTGAATAAAGACCAGGGACTGGGGGGACGGGGGGAGATGGGCACAATGGCACACATGCGCAACAATGTGTAGCACACTGCACTCCCACAATGACCCTGGATCATGTCCCTCATCGCTGTGGCACACTGCAGCACACACACATAGCAATAACAGCACATCCACATTGACGACAATGTGGTACAATGTGCAACCCCGACACTGCAGAACAGAGGACACAACTGGCTCCACACACGCGCAGAGACAGGCCTACTACATCTGACAGCGCTGGAAACTGTGAAATGGAAATGTACGCGTACAACCGCACATCCTTCATGTAGTCCAAATGTACACTGTCCCACATCTAAATCCTGCACCTCCAAAACAGTCACAATGTACATTGGCATACAGTCTGCATGTAAACAAGAACAATGCGCCAACATACATGTCAACACAATGTCAACATGCATCTCCCCTTCACATTGCAGAGGGACACACAACACCTCCAGCAGAGCACAGAAGACCACACATCAGTGATGCCGGAGATGACCACCACACCTTCGACACCGATGCCCTACAACAGCCCATGGACATCCCACGCAACCCACCACCAGGACCAGGGCAGCCAAGCTACTGCGAGGAGAACCCAGCCCCTGCAACAGACCACACAGCATGAAGCACCCGCAAGCACGGCTGGCTCACAACACTACACCGACCCACACATGGCACCCCAATTCCAGGTGTCAGAATGCCAAAAGGAGGGGGCCGAAAGGGGGGGGTGTGGTCCGAACCCATGGAAGGCGAACTAGATCACATACGTGGGTGTCTATTACCCTTCAAGGACCACCTACACCCCACAAAGGAGACCCACACTGCCATAGAGACACATGCAGATGCATATTCCCAGTACAGAACCACGCCCAGGGGCACGCACATACCAGTCACACACCCATGTTGGCTCTGCGTACGACGGCCCAGTCCACTCCCCTTACGAATTGAGAGGGTGACGACAAAGCTACATGCCCAAGCTCCCAACCCGCTGCCTGCGGTGACATGTCTGCGTCCGCTGTACACAGCACAATGTAATGTCATAAGGCCCAGGGCCCTCATGCATACAACAAGACCACAGGGACACACGCAGATATAATGTTGAACTGGCTACGGGCACGTGCGCCCGGCCCCTTTTATTGGCAGGGCCACATGTACAGTGACGCCTGTGCTTGATGTGTGTGGGGTGAGCATGAGCCAGCCCGCACGGAGTGCTTGGTGCTGGCAACAACTTGAACAGTGGACACCAGTGCAATGGAAACAGAAAACACCTGCATAACATATTCAACTGCTGAGCAACATGGAGGGAGCCGGAGCAAGTACAGAGGTCACCCGACATACAAACAGAGTAGCAGTGCACTGAGTCAGTGACACCTGGAGTGCTGAGCAGGGGATCAGGCAGATGATGGCATCCACGACAGGTCTGAGCAACTCCGTCAGTCTGTCAGTACCACTGTTTAGACTCTGGAAGATGGTGGTTGGAGTTGGCCCTGGAAATGGTGGCGTGTGCCTCCTGCAGTGATGCGACGTCCGGGCCGGTCAGGACTCGATTTGATGTGTGAGCCCTGGTGGTCCGCAGTTGAGGCCGGAGGCAGCGGACAGCGCAGGGCCACATGCACATGGCGTCGATGACCCCAAGACCACCGTCACAGAGGTCATCCAATATTCATTCAGTCAGGGTCCCTGACTTGAGCTGCACAGAGTTAGTGGCCCCAGATGCACAGCGGCCAGCACAGGCACACTGCCACGGGACGGTGACTTGCGGTCCACTGAGGCAGGGCCACGCAGACTGAGCGGGTCCTCGTCGATGTCAAAGCTGACTGTGGCGGAGGGTTGCGGGGGACAGTGGAAGGAGTCCTTCAGGGCATGATGCAGAGGGCAGAAGCTATCCGAAAGCAGCAAATGGAGGAGTGGAAAGCGACAGCCTCGTTGCCATCACCAATTCGATACCAACTGCATGAGGATGAAAACTACCCCCTAGTCCATAGACTCAGACGCCACCAATGTACGACCAGAGAGTGTCCATGAATGTCGGGGAACAGACTTGGTGGCACCGGGGCTGAGAGGGGATGCAGTCTGCGATGATGCCGGTACACTGATATGAACTCCGGCATTGCCAAATCAAGACCCTGTGACCTACTGGACCGCAGTGTAGGCCGGAGGCAGCGGTCAGCAGTGGGCAACATGCCACGTGTCGTAGGCTCGCGATGCATAGAGTTAGTGACATCAGGGCAGTTGTCGGTAGTGTCAGATCACCTCCGTAACGATGATCCTTTTCAACTCACAAATGCAACGCGTCATCCTCTTACGCCTCTCCTTGCGTGCAATGATATGCACTCTGCCATTGAATAATCAATGTTCAGTTCCAATTCTGTGACCTACTCGGGCGCAGTGTAGGCCGATAGCAGTAGTCCGCGTGGGCCCACAGATTCTTGCAGTTGTGATGTACTACTAAGACCTGTTGGCACCACATCGAGGGGGGAATAGTGACATACACTCAGCCATGATTAATGTGCTCTGCCATGGTGTAATCAAGACTCAGTTCCAAATGTGTGACCTACTTGTCCGCTGTGCATGCCGGTGGAGTACGTCAACGTGAAAGGAGTACTGCGGGCCTGTGTTGCGGAGGCCGTGATGGTCTGAGGCAGCCAAGGTCGCAGGCCTCAGCCTTGGAGATTGCACCGGCATGTGGTGGGCCCTCTTCGACACACGCCAGTGTCGGCAGGTGGGCATTGAGGCCTGGGTGCGCAGGGGCGGGCAGGACTGGTTCGTGGACCAGCGTCCCGGGGTGCAGCAGGCGCACAGGACCGCTGGCAACACCGCTCACGGCGTCGGCCTCATGGTGGGTAGGGAGGCGCCGCCCTGGCAGAGACGTTGGGCATTCCGGAAGAGGACCACGCCCAGAGTTACGTGCCTTTTATTCACACCCCTACGTTGGCCTGGCGTACGCCGGGCCATCCCACTCCGCTCCCGCTTAGGGGGGCGACGTAACAGGCAACATTTCCGCGTACTCCCCCACTGGCTGGGGTGACATGGTTGTGTCCACTGTCCACTACACTCCAAACACCAGCGGTGTGTGTCGACATGGATGTGTGTGTGGCCTGCATAATGCAGTCTGGCCAGCACATCCACGACACACTTGGCATTGTGTACATTCTCATTCATCGTTCCCTTGCCTCCTTCGCATATGCCTGGTCCCCGCCTCTTCCGAAATTCTGCTATTGTGTGGCCGAGGTGCTGTGCCATTGATGGCTCATGTAACAGGCTGGCACAGGTTCCCACAGTGAGTTGTGCTGTCGTGTCTGGTGGGTGTGCATGTTGTATGTAAGCTTGTGTGGTGTGCATTTCCTGTGTTGTGTGTTGCATGATTGTGGAGTTGAGGTGTGTGTTGTGTGCATTTGGTATTGGCCATCGAGCAGTGCATTTCCGTGGGTGCCATCCTGGTGGCGCAGGTTGATGTTGGACTGTCGGAAGGTGTAGGATTCATGCACACAGCCTGGGTGGTTGGCGGCGGAGTTGGCGGAGGTTCCACGGTGGTCCACTATTACCTGCACATTGGTGGGATACGTGTGCTTTCTTTTGCGCTTATTGTGTGCAGTGTTGCCAGGGGCCACTAGTAGGACATGTGTGTAGTCAATTGCCCCCTGACACGTGCGGGATGCCAGCAGTGGCGTACACGCATTGCTTGGTCTCGGGCTGTTCCTGCGCAGTGTGTGAAGTATAGATAGTGGGGAACCTAGCTGATGGTGTCATCCATGACCGTTGTGGGGGACTTGGATTGGCCTGGCTGTGTGACTCCTCCGTCTCAGGTGGATGTTGGTTGGAGGGTACCAGAGGCCAACACGTGCAGCACGGCCAGCAGCTTTGTCTGAGGTGGGATGTTGGTTGTCCGCTGTGTTGGTACCTTCAGCCTGTGGGCAATGGTGGTCAGGATGCGGAGGAGGGTTGTCCCTTTGAGCATATAGTGGGCAATGACATTCTCTGGTGTTGAGTCTGTGAGGTTGGTGCATTTTCAGTGAGTCGCTGTCTTTGTCTGCGCTGCCTCAGTGTTGGTCCGGGGGGGGGTCGGTGGGTGTCCGGGGGGGTGGGGGTGGTCCTGGGGGAGGTGGAAGTGGGTGTTGGGGCCCTCTTGGGTGTCCGGCCCGCATGTTCAGCGGCTCCATGGCATCTGTTGTTCTTCAGGTGAGGCTGTGGGCTGGGCTCCCTTTTGTGGTGCAGGCTGTCGTTCGGCTTTACACCAGGTCAGAGCAGGTGTAAATTTCCTGCAGCTAACGCGCATTATCGCATGTTTTATGATCTCACCGCAGATCTGGCTGGTCGTTGAGAATGTTGCGGTGTGGTTTTGATGCGGCTTTTTAAACGGGAACGCCTACTCTGCATCTCATTAGCGATAGTTGCCGGGGTCCTCTGTGGCGATGTTTTTTGTGGCTGATATCGCAGGTAAAATGGTGCACCGGCTTGTGAATTGGGTGATAAGTTTATCGCAACTTTGGCTGCGATAAAGTGCCGATAACTCGGCGATGGCTCATTGAGAATATGCCCCTATGTATGACTTCTACTAGCAATTCCACAAAGATTACAATAGTTTTGTGGAATGTGATAGGAATCACTGGAAAAACAAACTTGATAGATTGGCAGGCGTGGGATCAGCCCAGATAGTCTGCTTACAGGAAACCTGGTCCACGAACATGATTTTTATAGAAGGTTTTGTTTCAGTGGTCAGAGCAAAAGGTGGCCTCGCAATTTTAGTTTCAACCTTATTTCCTGGTTTCATTTCTAAGTGCTTTACAGATTCTCCCTTTTACCAATTTAGTTCTTTTTCGCAGTTGAGGGCACTCCTGCTTTACTGATCATTAATTTTCATAATAATATTTTTGAACAGACTCAATCTAAGGTGGTTCTTGCCCCAGAAAAGGACGTAGATATTTTTATACATAAAGGCACAAGGGACCCTTTTATAATTTGGCGGGGTGGGGACTTTAATATTGCCACATGCTCCTACCCGGCTAAGGAAGCATGTGGAGTTATTGATGAAAAAGGCGATGGACTTGTTCACTTTGTGCATAATGATTAGTGAGAATCTTTAAACTCCATGTTAGACAAATTCAATGTGAACAGACACTCTCACTGCCTCCTCTTACAACATTCATTGGTAGCGGTGCCTCGACAACTATATATCATATCATCTCTTCATCGAACCCATTAATAACTTGTGTCGAGCTTCAGATTAAGGAAAATTGTACTAGTGACCATAATCTCTTGGTATTAACACTGCAGGCTGCATCAGGCCAGGAACCTACAGAAGTGCCTGTTCAGAATACCGAAATAAATGGGACCAGGATGAAAAGGTCAGGGGTTAATGCGAATTGGTTTACTGATACTATAGTCACAATGTAATCAGGATATAATGATCTGTTGAGACACAGCTGCAGAGTATCCTTCTGTAAAAAAAGCTCATGTAATATATCAAGAGCAATTAATACTTTGATAAGGAAACCAGGACAAGGTACCACCTAAGATCCCAAATGACGGTGTGATGAGACATGCACAACTGCTAATAGAAATTTGAAAATGGCCCTCCATACAAAACCAAGGAATAGGGTAAAAATTACGGGGCAGATTTACGAGCCCCTTGCGGCACTTTTGCGCCGTCGTTGCGTCACTTATGTGACGCAGCGGTGACGCAAAACATGCGCCACGTTGCGCAATATTTACAACGTGACGCATCTAGGGAGATGCGTCACGTTGTAAACCCCTGCGCCACATGAAACCTGCGTCAGGTTTCATGTGGGCGTTCCGGCGCAGGGTGGGCGTTCCCTCGCAGGTACGCCTCGTAAAAGTGACGCAGTGAAATCTACAAGATTTCACTGAGTCACTTTTACGCCCATGCTGCGTCAAAACCCTGCGCCTGCTTGAAGCAGGCGTAAGGATTGACGCAGCATGTTAGGCATAGGGCACCCCCGAGCCTTGCTGGAGCCGCGTCGCGCTTGCGACGCGACTCCAGCAATGCGCCGCCTTTCCGTCGGGGGATGCGACACGCATCTACCCATCCGTGCGCCATGGCGCGCCGCATTGTAAATGCGGCGCATCGTCGGTGGCGCAAGGGCAAACTTGCGTGACGCAGCTTCCCTGGCGCATCCCTGCTGATTTGCAGGGATGCGCCAGGGAACGTAAATATGCCCCTACATTTTTATGATCAAACTATAGGCAAGCTCTTTCAGCCAGGAAAAAAACAGCTACAAGAAGAGGCATGGCCTAAATTGTTGCAGGCTGCCGATACTAATGATTCAACTTAACTCTGGAAAACAATAAATGCCCCTTTTTTACGAGACAAAGCGCTCCCTTAAATAGATTCTGTGACATCTTCACAAAACTGGATTGATCCTTTCACTATGATTTTCAACTCCCTGAATGAGGGTGTTACTTTATATGATAATGATCTGTTAACCTTGGAGACTAAGGTTTTATTTACAATTAAGGAAGTTACCTTAGTTTTAAATAAAGGGCTCCAATGGAAAGGCTGCCCCGGTGGACATATATAAAAGCATTCTTAAGCACTGGCCTCCAGTTCTAAATGCAGCAGGGGCAGGTTTTCTCCCACCATCATGGTCAGAAAAAGTAATAATCCTTATTTTTAGAAAGGTAACAGAGCAGATCCATCCAGTTACCAACCTATAACCCTCCTTGACTCCTCGACCAAGCAATTAGGGAGAGTTATTCTTGAGAGGCTCGAGCTCTGAGAGGAAGAATAATCTAGAATAACTCCAGCCCAGTTTGGTTTCAGAAAGGAAATGGGAACCATAATGCAAGCATTGAATCTTAGGGGCATATCATCAAGGGGCCGCAATAGAATTATCGCCGCTTTAGCGTACGTTTTCGGGCAAAAAGCGGCGATAATTCTATCGCAATATCAGCAAGGTCACGCTAGCGCGTGAAACCATGCCTTTGCGCCCATTTCCATTGCGCCTCGCCTTGCATCGCTAATGAGATGCAAGGTAGGCGTTCCTGACTGGAATTCAGCGAAAATAGTCGCTAACACAGCTTCTCACTATCAACAAGGATATCGCTAACCCGTCTAGCGACATAAATAGTTGCGCTAAGCACGTATATCGCCGGTTCCTAACACCTGCTAATTTTCTGACTTACCTATATGTATCATGGGAGGTGGATTTTAAAGCTAAGTCCACATCTCCCTATCAACAATGATTTCCCTATCGCTGTTCTTTATCGCTGGAAATCAAGCGATTTTCCCGCTTTTCGCCGCTATTGCCGGGATTTCTATCGCCTCGGCGATGCCCGTTGTTAATAGCGCGCTAACCGGGCGATAGAATCCGGCGATAGACGGCGATAGAAATGTTCACGCTAAACGCGGCCAGCGATAATTATCACTGCCGCTTGATGATATGCCCCATAATTTGTTAGTGGGAAAATACATGAGGGCGAAAGGTGGCACTCTGCATCTCTGTTTCTTGGATATGAGTATCGCATTTGACTCGATCAATCATTATAAGCTTTGGGTCACCGTGAGATCATTAGGAGCGGCTGAGGAATTAGTCAATTTACTTGCCAGGATGTATGCAAATCTAGCTGTGAGGGTATGTTATGGCCCCAAAGGGGGGTGCACTCCACGCTTTGATGTAAAGAGGGGTGTAAGGCAGAGTTGCATCATCTTCTGGCCCCAATGGAAACAGGCGGGTATTTCTACTCTAGATCAACTTCTACATGGTGGTGAACTTAAACCCTTTGCACAATTAGCTGCAGAATTTGGTCTTCCGTCGCACCAATTCATGAATTATACTCAACTTCATCTCTGTCTTACCAAAGCTCTGGGGGCATGCCCATGGTCTCTCCAAACTTCACCAATCCTATCCTATCTATATAATTGGGGAACTCATAAAGGAGTTATTTCTGGTTTATACAAAATATTCACATTTCATTTATTCTCCCAACCCTTATCATGTGCTCTTCGTCTCAAATGGCAAACACGCCTTTCACTCACATATGATGATGAAGACTGGCTTGCTCTTCTGGAAACTTTAACGAGAGGAGTCAGAGAAGCGCAACAGAAATTTTGCTTGTTCAAGATTTTACATGATTGGCATTGGTCTCCATCTAAACTGCATAAAGCTGGACTTCTTCCTCATACTAATTGTTGGAGATGTGCTTCTTCTGGATGTGACATAGTCCACATCCTCTGTTCTTGCCCTGTCATCCAGTCCTATACATAGGTCAGGTTTTGCAGCATACTCTGCCTTTGGATTTACCGTTAACATCAGTCATCATTCTTCTGCATGATTTACGAGCTCTACCACACCTTTCCAAACCACAATGCCGTCTTTTATATATCGCTCTAACCACAGCTAAAATATGCATACTACGGCAATGGAAATTCCCGACTCCACCCTCTTCGGAATCTTGGCTGGTGGCTATGATCCAAACTGCCTCTTATGAAAGAATTATCTACAATTTGCATGATCAGACACAATCATTTAATCAAATATGGGCTCCCTTTTTACAATTGAATAA
Organism: Calotriton arnoldi; assembly: GCA_963921515.1. Lineage (NCBI taxonomy): Eukaryota > Metazoa > Chordata > Amphibia > Caudata > Salamandridae > Calotriton > Calotriton arnoldi. The sequence goes on along the minus strand of CAWUFW010002688.1, from coordinate 2,066,453 downwards.
ACCTTCTGTGATAGACAATTCAGGTCGCTCCATAGTGGATTCCACTGTAACATAACTTGTTCTCTCTTCTTATTTTACTCTCGTTTCTGCTTTTCTTCTCTTTTTCTCTTTTCTCACCTTTACTATCATAGACTTGCATACCAACACTGAGAACATGAATTAAATCCGCTCTCATCTCATTTCCTCCACTTTCTTCCATTTTATCTTTGGTTAATTTCCCTATATAATTTTCTATTCTATACGTTCTATTCTTTTATATTTTATTACATTGCCACTTTTTCTTTATTATTCTTCACTTTCTTTCTACTCACATTTTCTGTTTTTCTCCCACTTACTCGATTGCAATTTTATGCTTCACTTTGCGTCACACTCTTGACCTTTTTGGCTTTAAATTTACTCTCTATTTCACTTTAAGTTATTAGAGTTTTTCTATCAAATAGCTTATTGTTTTATTCACAACTGAATTCCTTTATCCTTCTTACATCTTATTATAGTATTACTTGTATTTTAGTAAGATACGGTCTTCATACTTACGAATTCATATATTTAATTATTTATGCCTTAATTCCATTGTAATTTATGTTAACATATTGCATATTTCTGTATTTTATTGCTTTTATTGTATTATATTTAATAAATGCTAATAAAAAAATTCAACGCAAAAAAAATTATGGTTGGGAGATGATATGGCTCCAGTCCTGCATGAAGCCGTTCCTCTAGGCTATCAAACGATCACCCAAAATCGTATAGGCAAAAAAGGAGGTGGTCTAGCTGTTGTGTTCAGGCAAACATTACATATCACTAAAGTTGATGACATCTCCATAAAGAATTGTGAGGCTCTTCTAACAAGATGCAATACTACACCGTCTTCATCCTGTAACTTTCTGCTCCTTTTACAGACCTCCACCTAGCAAGGCGACATTCCCAGACGCACTTCTAGACACAGTTTCAAACCTGATAACAATACACTCCAACTTATGCGTTCTGGGTGACCTCAACATTTGGTTTGACAAACCCAATATGACCCATCCAAAAACAATAATCACTGGCCTAGAGGCACTGAACCTGCATCAGATTGTCCACAAACCCACACACATCGCTGGACATATCCTAGATGTCATTTTTGCTAATACTGAACTTGTTACCTTTCAAACTATAACTCCAGTCACATGGTCAGACCACCACTTGCTTGCTTTCCAACATAAAACAACATTAAGGGACTCACCTAAAACTAGCTTACATCCATCCACCTATCGGCCATGGAACAAACTCAATTTGGAACACTTAGAAACACAACTAACATCAAGTACAAATCTGGAAACAATAACTTCGGTTCAAAATCTATATGAGTGGCTACAGGAAGCTTTTGACATCCTGATACCACTCAAAACCACACAACAGCACAAAAGAAAAAAAGTGCCTTGGAGAAACGTAGAAATAAAAGACAAAAACAACAAATTAGAAAGCTGCAACGTACCTGGCTCAAAACAAACGCCAAACAAGACAAACTTCACCTACAAAAAATTAACAGATTATACAAGTCAGCTATCAAAAAGCCAAGAAAAGGTACTATTCAGACAGAATTCAAAATGCTAAATGTGCAAATAAAGAATTCTATAAAATACTCAATGAATTTTTCAAACCAAATTGCCTAGAAGGAACTCATCCTGTTACTCAAGATTTCACAGACAAACTGGCATATCATTACACGGACAAAGCAGACACATTGGACTCGTACTTAAAACAGAAACAAAGCACCAGCACTAACCCCTGTACAAAACAACAATCCAAGAATACTCTAACCCAGCCTCTCCGTTCCTTCCAACACATCTCACACAATGAATTTATGGACCTGGTCAAAGCAAGCAGGCCTACCGGCAGCCCTTCTGACCCCTGTCCACCACAAACTTTCAAGACAATTCTTTTAACAACCTCTGCTGCCACTCCAGTAAGAAGAATTATCAACGATTCCTTAACTAGCGGAATATTTCCAGAAGAACTCAAAAAATCACACATACGCCCTTTACTGAAGAAAACAAACTTGGACCCGCTGAACCCTGACAACTACAGACCCATTACAAATGGACCTTTACTGGGCAAACTGATAGAAAGAGCAGCGTTCGCCCAGATGTCACAATTCATTGAAGAGAATGCCATACTTTCAGACTTCCAAACAGGATTCCGTCCGGGAAGAGTCACTGAATCTGCCCTTCTTGCCACCTGGGATGACCTGAAGAATACAGTTGACCGCAGCGGGGTTGCTGTGCTACTCCTCTTGGACCTCTCGGCTGCCTTTGACACGGTTGACCATGACACTCTGAAACAGAGACTCTATGAAGCCGGCATAGAGGGAACTGCTCTAGACTGGATCGCGTACTACCTTCGAAACAGAACTAATGTCATCCATACCCCACCTTTCGCGTCCGAACAATACTCCACATAAGCAGGGGTCCCTCAAGGCTCTATCATCTCGCCCATGCTTTTCAACATCTACATGAAGTCATTACCGGAACTGATCAATCAATTTCACCTCACGTGCTATAACTATGCAGATGACACGCAAATACTCCTTCAACTGGAATGCCCCAAAGACATTGAAAAATGCCCAATTTTCAGTTGTCTCAGAGCCGTGGATCAGTGGATGACTTGGAGCCATCTCAAATTGAATGCTTCAAAAACGGAAATACTCACGTGTGGCGATTGGAAACATTACGACCCGCTTTCCGCCTGGCCTGATGAACTGGGATCACCACCTAAATTATCGAAGGAAGTAAGAAACCTCGGAATAACCATGGACTCCAAGCTGTCGATGAATGCCCAAGTGGACAAACTAGCAAAATCAAGCTTTGTCACTATAAAAACGCTGCGACAAATTTTCCCTCATTTGGGATTTCCACACAAGGTCCAAGCTACCATCTCCCTTGTTCTGTCCAAACTCGATCACACCAATAGCCTCTACTACGGATCACCTTTAACGACCATGAAAAGACTACAACGGATTCAGAACTCGGCTGCCAGACTACTCTTGCATATCAAACCGCGAGACCACATCTCACCTGCCTTGAAAGCCCTGCATTGGTTACCGGTTGCCAGAAGATCCACGTTCAAGCTACTTTGTATCACCCACAAAGCAATACATGGGATGGGACCGCTCTTCATCAGGAATAAAATCACCAAACACATTCAACAAAGGAACCTACGCTTTAAAGGGACATCTCGCCTCAAAATCCCAAGATACAAGAAAAAAACCATGGGTGGCACATCCTTCTCTGTTCAAGCAGCAAAACTATGGAACTCATTACCCCCCAACATAAGATCCACCGACAACAACCTTATCTTCAGAAAACTACTCAAGAATTGGCTCTTCCCCACATAAGCACCATACGCAAACAGAAATTTACAGCATATTCCTCTGTATATAAGCATTTATTTTCACTATAGATATGTACCTATCTTTGTGTATTGCTTTGTATAAACATGTAGAATAATTATGTTGTTGTAAATAAATAAATAAATAAAAAACATCTTTGGTCTACATGTACTTACTTCCATTGTGCATCTATGTACCTTCCATGTACTTGGATCTGTGTGTCTGTTACCTTTCTCCTGAAAACGCATATCCAATGCACTACCCTATTTCTCATCCTGTACCTCTATCAATATCTTTAATCTATATATACTTAACTCCTTTATGCATCTATATACTCTCAATGTACTTATGGATCTATATATTTACCACTTTCTTCAAATTTAGCATTTCAAATGCACTACCCTATTTCTAAGCCTATACTTCTCTCAATATATCCTCTGGCCCAACCTTCGGACTCATCTCAAACTTCTTTCTACTACTCTTTCCAATGCACTACCCTATCGCTCACCCTATACATCAATCAATATATCCTCTACATCCACTCTCTCATTTATCCCATACCACTACTATGATCCCAAAATAACCCTTTCTAGACTCTCTCCTACTCTACCCTCCTTGCTTCATCTGACACCTCTTTTTACTATACTGATCCCCCAAAACAAACCTTTATAAACTCTCCCCTCTGACTCTTCCCCTCAAAAACCCCTTTTTACTCATCCAAAAGCCTCCTCCTACTGCTATGACCTAAAAAAAAAAAAAATCTCACTCTTCTGTCCCTCCACTATCCTTTTCAATCAAAATAACAGACTAACACGTTCACTTCTCAATTTCCATATTCCACTATACTAATTCACCACTAATCCTTTATGGGTTCCAAAGTAGCTTACTACTCGCCAATGAAGCGTTTCAACACCCCATCAGGGTTACCAGCGCTATATAAACGCAAACCTTTTTCCCTTTTCTACCCCTCCCCAACCCTTCTCAATCCAAATAACTGAATAACATATCCACCACTCAAATTACTTTCATGTTTCGCCATACTAATTCAACAGTAATCCTTATGGGTTCCAGAGTAGCGTGCTACTCACCAATAAAGCGCTTCAAAACCCCATCAAGGGGTAGCAAGCGCTATATAAATACAAACCTCTTTCCCTCTTCTATCCCGCAACCTACCCTTCTCTATCCAAATAACTGAATAACATATCCACCACTCAAATTACTTCATACTTCACTATACTAATTTTCAACACTAATCCTTTATGGGTTCCGGAGTAGCGTCCTACTCGCCAGAAAAGCACTTCAACACCCATCAGGGGTAACAGGTGCTACATGAATGCAAACCTTTCTTCCCTTTTATCCCTCCGCTACCCTTCTCACTCCAAATAACTGACTAATACCCACCACTCAAATTACTTTCATATTTCACCATACTAATTCAGCACTAATCCTTTATGGGTTTCCGGAGTAGCGTGCTTCAACACCCCATCAGGGGCAACAAGCGCTATATAAATACAAAGCTTTTTCCCTCTTCTATCCTTCTGCTATCCTTCCAAATGCAAATAACTGACTAACCTATCCACCACTTAAAATTTACTTGCATGTTTCACTATACTAATTCAACACTAATCCTCTATGGGTCCCGGAGTAGCGTGCTACTCGCCGAAAAAGCACTTCGACGCCTCGTCAGGGGTAGTAAGCGCTATATAAATGCAATTACAATACAATACAATACAATATTGGCACCCTTCCTCTTCTATCTTGATATCCTAAGGGTGGATGCAGAACTTCAGACATTAACTTCTGATTGCCCTAAAGTGGGGTTTCAGAAGGCCCCTGTCTTACCATAAACAAATGATGCTGTTTTACTTTTGCAAACAGGAAATGGATTACTAAAGCGTGTTGACACTTTTACTTCATATATGGAGGACAGAGACCTAAGGGTTAACATGAAGAAAAGTTTTTCAGTGGTTTGTGGGAAAGGAAGGTCTAAGACACATCCACACTACATACATGGAATGCATATATCGAGAATCTCAACGTTCTCATACTTGGGCATTCAGTTCTTGGACTCAGGTAAGTGGAGCAACCACAGACAACATGTTAGTACAAACCTAACAAAATCAACGGAAGGAGATTTTAGATTTGCTGTTAAACTGGGGTCTAAAACGATAGGAGAGATGTTGAACATATACAAAAGCTAGTGCCTTGCTGGGACCCTATATGGGGCAGGCCTTTTGGGTTTTGGTGCAAATGCAATTATTCAAAGGCAAGAAAATAAGTTGCTTATGCGGTTATTAGCCTTGCCACAATCCACCTCTTTGTCCAGAATCCATAAGGAGCTGAGTATATCTCACATTGAAGATATATGTAAAACCAGCCCTGTTATGGAGGGTGTTGTGGTCTAAACCAGAGACCTCATTTACTAGAGACATTTTACAAGATTGTCTCACCTTGGACCATGACTTTGAGACCCCCTGGCTTTATAACATTCAAGTCATTTTAAACAAGTTGGATGACTGTGATCTTTTACAGACCCCGATGGCTATAGCCCACTACTCAAAAAAAACTCTTAAATTATTACTTATTGAAGAAGAGATCAAGAGAAAGCGGGTTTGGAGCAGAACGTGCCATCTTGTAAATACCTACCTCCCATTGAATTTTCAGACGGAATCAAACCATACTTGCTTAATGTTTCGAATTTGTATCATAGGTTTATTTTAACACGCTTTCAATTAGGCCTAGTACATCATATGATAGCCTTTTCTAAAATGAGTCAAAGGAATAAGGAAAAGCTCCTTTGCCGCTGTGACGGGACATCATTGCAAACTACGTTGCACTTTGTTCTATTTTGAAGATTTTATTTGAACCCAAGAAAGCGTTTTTTAAAACCACTTTTTCTAACCAGGAACATCATAAGTCAACAATTTTATATCCTAGTTAATTGGATGAATTAGTGGTATGTAATACTGTAGTAAATTACGAATTGTACTCAATCTAAATTAGAAAGTGTTTCACTTCCTCAATATGGATTTTGAATCATTTGATATTTTATATTGACCGCTGTATCTGGGAAATGTGTTTAATTCACTGATGGTTCATGAATTTTAAATCATTTGATGTTTTAAATTGGCTGTTTATGTATGTTGATATTTGTTTTTAATTACTTTTTCTCACTGTTGTTCTTTTATGGTTTATTTATTTATAAACGGAATGGAGATGAATTGAATTGAGTTAGATTTAACTGAATACAAGTCAGTCAATAGAAAGTATGGTAAAGACTACTCTCCAAGGCAGGGACAAGCACAATAAAAGGAAGGCAAGCAATTAATTAAGAGGTAAGCAAATGAGAGCAAGAATAAAGCTCTAAGGGGCATATTAACAACCAGGCGATAGTCAATTATCGCCGCTTTAGCGTCCGTTTTCGGACGGAAAGCGGCGATAATTCTATCGCCTAATCAGCAAGGTCACGCTATCGCGTGAATCCCTGCACTATCGCCCTTTCCCCCAACGCCCATCCTTGCATCTCTAATGAGATGCAAAGTGGGCGTTACTGGGCGTACCCCAGATGGGCTACGTTGTAAATATCGCCGATGTGCACATCGCGATATTTACAAGGCAGCCCACAGGATTATAGCAGACGTTAGATTTTGGCGAAAACGGCCGTTTTCGCCAAAATCTAACGTCTGCTATAATCCCGATTTAGCCATCCCTAACATAGGGGGTGGATTCTGCTGATACGACCACAGGGTCGTATCAGCAAGGTTATCGCCGTTTTGCAGGGAACATCGCTGGAAAACCAGCGATGTTCCCTGCAAAACGGCGATAACCTCGCTATCTCTGGAATTTTTATTGCCCTGGAGAAGCGTGTTGTTAATAACGCGCTACCAGGGCGATAATTTCGAGAGATAGCCAGCGATAAGAAATCTATCGCTAAGCCCGGCCAGCGATAATTATCACTGGCCGTTGATAATATGCCCCTAAGTCCACTGTAAGTTTTTAGTATGTTCCACAAGAGGTGTTATGCAACAAGACAGTTAAGCCTCCTGGTAGGTGAGTGATTTTTCCCCCATTAGCATTAGCTGTAAATCGGATGGTGTTGGCCATTCAAATATAGGGCTGTCATCTGACCAGTATTTTACTGGTCTGGCTAAAAAAAATTGTGAATACAGGTAAAAAAAATGAAAATCACCAAGGGGCATATTATCAAGAACGGCGTTAAAAATTATCGCCGGTTTAGCGGCAGAAAACTGCCGCAAAAGCGGCGATAATGGGCTTGATAATATGCCCTTGAGAATTCCAATAGAAGTCCATGTTCTGGTGTGAACATGGGCTTCTATTGGAATTCTCCAGGGCATATTATCAAGCCCATTATCGCCGCTTTAGCAGCAGTTTTCTGCCGCTAAAACGGCGATAATTTTAACGACGTTCTTGATAATATGCCCCCAAATCTCTTGATCCTGGTGCCACTGCACATGGTGCAGCATTGATAGATCCCCTCCTTAGTTGCAAACATGAAGGTGTAAAATGCAAGCAGATACTCCCATAGTTATGAGATAGTTTTATATTTAACCATCATGTTTGCTCTTTGTTAAACGTAACTTGTTTGCTAATGTGTTAATGTCATAAACATAGTGCAATGTAAATGAACAGACTGATCAAATAGAAATAAAACATTCACATACAAAACTGCCTGCATCACACACAAAGCCTTACACACGTCCTCCCCTCGTTACCTGACGAATAAATTGAAACTGTCCGGTGGCTCTCGCCCTTCTCGCAATGCGGAAAAGCTTCTGCTTGAGCCGCCCGTCTTCAAAAGGGAACGATCGATGGCGCAATCCTTCTCAGGCAATGCGGTGAGAATCTGGAACTCGCTTCCCCCATTGCTCCGTGCCACCACCTCTACCCGGATCTTCAAAGCTGACCTCAAATCTCTTCTCTTCCAAAGACACTTTCAGAACTAATACTTTCATTCTCAGGCCCCTCTAGGAAGTTCGCTCTTCATTGTAAATTTGTACTTTTTCCTGTACACTCCTCACCCTGGCGTGCTGTGTTGGATTTTATGTTTGTGTTCCCTTCATTTTAAGTCTCCTGTTTAATTCACGCCCTCTCTACTCCCTCAAGGAAGTTCCTCCACTTTAGGAAATTCTGTACTCCATGCCTATAGAAGTGCCGTCCCAGTGTGTTCTGAGTGACTGCCACTAATTGCAGTATTATACCTCTATTTGTATTTTGTTTCTTATGTATCATGCACACCTGTCACTTTTTCCTCCTGTAACTTATACCTCTTTTTGTATCTTGTTTGGTTTTTGTTATTTGCACAATTGTCACTTTTTCCTCATGTAATGTAACGCTTGCTTTTGTATTATGCTCACCTGTAACCTTCTCCTCATGTAATGTTACTGTTACTATTGTGAAGCGCTCTGACACCTTCGGGTAAAGTCTGCGCTATATAAAAACGCACAAATAAATGTCCCCCAAAAAAAATGTACCTCCCCCGGTCTCCCGCGTGACAGGCGGGGATACTGACCACTATACTAACGAGGAACGGTTGAAAAATTACGGCTCAAAACATGTACTAATTGTAACAATAAGAGCGTGCGTCATCATGATAAAGGCTGTTTATGCTATTTAGTTGCCACATTATGCAGTGACTGTGAAGCCCCAGAAAGAAATGTTTACTCTTTAGACACAGGGCAACGCTGCAATTAAAAAGTATCACGCAAAGGCTATAATAAAATGTCTGAAGTGGCAAATTCAACTGAAAATCTGAAAACACATTGGCTCATTCTTCAGCTGTGCACGGAGAGTACTTTAGTGAATTGTTCAATTACTCTTACGTCCCCTGCAACCTCGGTGCACTCGGCACCAGGAAACGTTACAACCCAACATGGCCGCCCGCTCCTTGCCGATGCTCCACTTTTGTGGCCCAATCTAAAATGGTTGCCCGTCCCATGATGGCACTGCTACTGTGGCCCAATCTAAAACGGCCGCCAGCCCTCTATGTCTGTTTACAGTCGCTCTGTCCCATAACGTGGCCGCCGTCGTCCGTAGTCATTTCCAATATATAAAGATTTGTGATTTGTCCTCTATAACATACAATCCAGTTAAGCCAGTACAAAACAAGGACTACAAGTCCCAGGATGCATGATACACTGAACCGTTTCCCGGGTAGATTCCACAAAAGGACAACAACCATATTACTACCCAGTTATTTCGACACAGAAAAGAGTGACCCAACATTTGTTTGAAAATGATTTAATGCCGGAATTGTTACTGTGAGTGAGTTCCTCCGTAAACATCAAATTTCAAATATAGTGCCAAAGATGGAACAGACCAGGGTAGGTGCACCCGGGTAGGTGCATCCGGGTAGGTGCATCCGGTTGCAGCAGGCCGCCAACAGCGCAAACACCTTTCTTTTCCCCAGCATGCAATGTATATTTGCATATCGCGCAGTGTTGTTTATCGTGAATTATGTTGAAAATTCAGCTGAAGACCACTTTAAGCATGCTCATGATTTTTCCTAAACGCATACGGGTGGTATGTAATTGACATGTTGTACTCGCGCTACAAGACATAGAACTAGCCGCCAGCCGGAGTGTTTTACCAAGACCAATTGGGTAAAAAGGGTTTCTGCCGTGAGTGGCACACAGGGGGCTTTGGGGCAACTCGGAGCGCCTTCTGCGGAATCGATATCAAGAGATTTTGGAAGCATAATTTTTGCAACCGGGGCTGCTGGTGACCGATTCTCTGTGCGTACTAATCAAACTGTGTAATGTGAGATCAAAGCTGCATTCTTTGTAGTTTCCTATAGATGGATAAGATCTTATAGGTTTAGTGTGTACGTGTCTTACTTTTAAGATGTGTAGAAGATTAGCCCTGATTTAATGAAGCCTTGTTAGGGCTGCGACGGGGCCGTTCAAAAATCGTCTAAAGACGTAATTATTTTCTCCTTACCTTTACACACTTCAAACAGTACTTACAAGTAAACTTACTACTGTATTTAAATTTCTATTTATGTATCATGTCTGGGCTTCGCAGAATCTTAAAAGGTGAACAAATGCCGGTATTTTTCTCTGGGGAATGTGGGAACCTTAGGCCCTGTGCCAGCACAAAGGGGCACGTGACATGGTGTGTACTTTCCAGCTCAAAAAAGCATTTTGTCTTGAAAAGATGCCCCTTTAATTCCACAAAAAAAGTTTATGCTGCTTGGAATTGCTTAGCGTCAAGGGGGCGTTACTGGGGTATTACTTGGGTGGATAAATCTAGGGGGCATATTAGCAAGACCGGCGATATAATGGGCTTGCTAATATGCGTTATGGAATTCCAATAGAAGCCCAGGTTAGATGTCCTGCACATCTAACCTGGGCTTCTATTGGAATTCTATAACGCATATTAGCAAGCCCATTATCGCCGTTTTAGCGGCAGTTTCCTGCCGCTAAAACGGCGATAATTTTATCGCCGGTCTTGCTAATATGCCCCTATGTGTTTTGATGCAAAGCCCAATCTAGACAGACAAGGCTTTGCATTAAAAAATAACATCGCCTTAAAGTGGGCAATAACAAGAAGAAATGTTTTAATTTCTCCATGAAAACCACACATCGCATGTGAGCTAAACTTCATGGCACACGTCCAGAGCTTGGGATTCTTCTAGGGTTGTCCAGACATAAGAATTTGTGCGGGAAGGGTATGCATACGGTATAAATCCTATGCTTGACAGCACACATTGGCCTCTGCGAGCTTTGCATCACGCAAGGCATCCTTTTAGAGCACCAGCGCAGGGGTTGGCAGCAGCAGGCCAGTCTTAGTAAATATGGCTCCGCACTGTGGGGCAGATTTACAAGAACTGGCGCATCTCTGCATATTAGCAGAGATGCGTCAGCTAAATAGCGTGACGGAAAAAAAGCCTTGCGCCACCATGGATGCGTCGCATTTACAATGCGGCACACCGTGGCGCAAGGATAGACAGATGCGTGACGCAACTTTTGGCGGCAAGGCAGCGCATTGCTGGAGTCGTGTCGTTAGCACGATGCAACTCCAGCAATGGTCAGGAATGCCTATTCCCATCATGCTGCATCACTCCTTACGCCTGCTTCAAGCAGGGGCAAGTAAGTAAAGTATTTTATTTGCACAATTAATTAAAATCGTTGCAATTCATACAGAACAAGGTTAAAAACACCGTGCATATTCTACTTTTTTTTTAAGCAGGCGCAAGGTTTTGACGAAGTGGCGTCGTAAAAGTGACTCAGTGAAATCCTGTAGATTTCACTGCGTCACTTTTACGAGGCTTCTTTGCGACGGAACGCCCACCCTGCATACATTATACCTGACGCAGGTATAATGTAGCGCAGGGCTTTACAACGTGACGCACCTCCCTAGATGCGTCACGTTGTAAATATGTCGGATCTGGCGCATTGTTTACGACGCCGCTGCGTCACAGAAGTGATGCAACGGTGACGTAAAGTTGTCGCAAGGGGCTTGTAAATGTGCCCCTGTGTTGTTCCCCTTGCGCGGCACAGCAAATTTGGCTGCTGCATTGCGTGAAAAATTAGTAAATATGCCCCTTTAAGTTACACTTTATCACCCCAATACTTTCACACAAGCAGCTGATTTACTAAGTTTTGGAGCAGCACTGCAACATAAGTTGCTGTGTTATGTTGCGTCAAATTGTGGGAGGAAAACAGAGCCGCATCTGCAAAGATATGGCTTTGCTTTCCACACCCGTTGCTGTCACACTGCCATGCGCCAACGCACGCACCGATGAAGCATAGCACAAGGGTGTGTGCATTCTGCCAAGCATAGGTTTCCTGCTTCCAGTACAAAAATCAGCACTGGTTTTTGCGTGATGACCAGCGTGGTGCTCATAGCGTGATATTGGCTGCTGTTCTTAGGCATGTAGTGGAAGGAAGAGGAGTGCGTGATAGAGCTCTTGAGTTTTTATAATTTTACTATGTGCTGTAGGGCATGAATAAGTTTGGTTTATGGGCCCACTGTTTTCTTGCTGTTCATGATAAGTAGTAGAATGCGCAATAGCACTGCGATATTGTAGCTGTGTGGAGTAAGGCAGAGAGAGAGAGGGAGGGAGAGAGAGAGATAGTTGTGCATGTGGCCGTGCCTGCCACGGTTTACGCTCCTGAGTCATCTGATCGCCATTCTTTCCTTGGTTTGGCGATTGATTGGTGTGATTCTGCAATATCTGTTTGCAAAATTTACTCTTGGTGTTTACTACCTCCTGAATTGCAAGTAATCTTGTATATTTCTTGTCTTTGCCGCGAGGGAATGCTATATTTTTGCAACTTCTATGGAGCAAGAGGTTCCACACATTCATTTCTTCTTGCAGGACACTGGTCAGATTAGGTGGTGGCCTAGAACAGATGGTTCTGGTCTGGGATCATGTTGGAGTTTTACTTGGATGAACGATAGGCCCTTACTATTAACTGACTGATAATCGATCTAGAGTGCCTACAAGCCAGTGTAGCGCCAGGAACAATGGAATGAGGTGTGAAGGTGTGGGTGTGCAGTGTTCAGGGTAGGAAGAGTCGGTCACTTAGATAGAGAGCAATTGTATAGTCTAGAACACCAAATGCACTTTTCAAATGAACATCAGAGAATATTTGGAGCACACATTCTCCTGTCCCCCTTTTACAACCACAGAAGGAGAAGAAAACTGCTGAACCCAATGAAAGATACTAGTTTTGTGAGACGGGCCAAACAATGCTTTTTCTGCTCCCTGACCACAACAGAGTCACCTCCAATTTGAGGGACAGCTAGAAGACAAGATTAGGCTGTGCTAAAGGCCATTGCTTGCTGCTCATTACACCTGTAGTGCACCAGTTCCCGCATCGCCACTTCCTCTAAACCAGGTGACCGTTATGGAATGTTATTATCCATACTGTATCGTTGTTTCCCCATTCCAAGATGGCCAACATGTTTGCTATGAATTTGGCCATTCTGGGACTTTAAAAGAATGATAGACTATTTACAACATCACTGCAAGATGACCCCACTGCCATGTTTAGTTTCATTAGTGCAAGCATGTGCCCGCTGTGTTTAGACATCAGTATGTTTTATTTTTTCTAGGGGTATTCTTGGATTAACTTTCATATTTTGCTGAGTTTGTGTGTGTTTTATTTTGTTTGAATCAGAGTGAATGCACAAGGGAGTCAATGAATGGATGCATGAGTGATGCCTTCTTAAGTGCCTAACCCCAACAACCACATAAACGATACATTCAATCATAAGCCAGATCTATGGCATTGCCAATGACTGGTTCATTCTTTGCAGACTAGGAGCTCAGTTGTTGAGGTTCAGTGTAAGTTGGCTAGTCAGCATCCTTTCTTCAAGGTACATGTCTCCAGTGCCGCAGAAGTGGTAGATGTAGTCTTCCAGCCCCTAGCACAACTATGAGCGCGGAAGGATCGGGGGGGCTATCAGATGGGTGCAGTCACAGGGACCTGGTATCTGTTCGTCAAGAGGAAAAACCAACCAGGTGGTCAAGTGAAAAATGTGATTAGAGTATCATAAAAGCATCAGCATAGCACTGATCCAACTACAAGAGTTTGCTTGTAAGTCAGGGAGGTCATGTGATCTAGTTCTGCAGTTACTGTCCTATGAACCTGACAATCTGTGCTGAAACACGTTAGGCACTTGACCAAAACTATTATAAATTAAACCAACAGATGTTCCTCACCTTGTGAAACTATGTTAATGCTGTTTGATAAAACCTCACTTAATTTGCACAATCTCCAAAGGCCTCTCAAGCCCTCCTCTCCTTCCACCAAGGCCTCAGTCCACCCAAAGTGGTATGCAGCTCCCAGCTTGGTGCCTGGTATTAAAAAAACACTATGCATAAGATGAGCGAACAGATTGGCCATATGTTCATTATCTCAGGACCATCAGCAAACCCCATACACCTTGGGAATTGAGGGCATTTAAGGAGCGCACTGTCACAGAGCTGCCTGCTTCAAGCCGCTGTGTATAATAAAGCTACCTAGGACACTAATCTGGTTTTTTTTTTCGGCCAAAGAATTACACTGGGCATATTATCAAGAACGGCGTTAAAAATTATCGCCGCTTTAGCGGCAGAAAACTGCAGCTAAAGTGGCGATAATGGGCTTGATAATATGCCCTTGAGAATTCCAATAGAAGCCCATGTTCTGGTGTAAACATGGGCTTCTATTGGAATTCTCAAGGGCATATTATCAAGCCCATTATCGCCACTTTAGCGGCAGTTTTCTGCCGCTAAAGCGGCGATAATTTTAACGCCGTTTCTTGATAATATGCCCCACTGCTTTTTACATGCCATATTTTTCCAGTGGTAATAGCTTTGGTTCTTGAAAGGAGGAATTTGTATCATTCTTCGCTTTTGGAAAACTGTGGGGGAAGTTCCAAAAAAAGGTAAAAGTTCATATTTTGTCTTTTCGCTAATACATTATCATTGCTCTTAAGTTTGGTGTCTAGATTTAAACTTTGCTTTCTCTTAACCAAATAGAACAGCACCATTTATTTTTCTTGTCAGGAATTTGTGTTTGGTTCATCTACATACATTCATCACTTTTCACATATACCTCTTACTCGTAATTAGTAGGTAGCAAACTTGACAGCATGTGTACAAGCTATCTCTTTGACCTTTTACCTGTGAAGGAAAAAGGTTATGTTAGTCAAAAATACTCTTACTTTACCTTGCTTCATCCGTTTGCTCCTCTCCCCAGGCACCGCACGGTTCCTGGAGCGATGAGAAAAAGAGAAAACCCTTCAGAGGTCCCCCAGCCGGACTGGGGGATCCCTTTGGAACCTCAAGCATCCTTGTCGCTATCGTCATCCGATTCATCGATCACTGTGTAGCCACGCTGAAGCCCATGGATCATCTTGCAACAGGGCAGAGTCGATGTCTCCTTCCCTACTACCAGGCGGTTTCTGGACAATAGAAGAACATCTTTAAAACAGAAAAGTAGCCTCCAGCAGTCCTGGAGGTCTCCAAGTATGTGATTCCCTGGAAACAGACCATATTTTACCAAGTACACAGTGATGCATGTATTTGGTATCAGGGCCCCAAGTTCTGCGCCTAGACCCTCAGCAGGTCTTGGGCATAGGAGCACCTCCAGAAGAGGTACTATTGTGTCTCGTCTGCTCTGCATCCTCTTGGGTAGTACCTGGATAGGTTGAGCCCTCCGTCGTGCTTGAAGGCTGTCACTGGCAGGCCTCCTTGGTTGGCCATCCAGGAAATGTCTTTGTGCTTGTTGGTAAAGGATCAGGAGTCAACGTTCTTCCATGCATGACCCGCTGTTGCAGAGGAAAAGGCCCCAATCTGATCACTGATGTCCCTTGCATGGATCTTATTGTTGGACAATCTTCGGAGTCCATTGGTTTGAGGCCGCAGCCTCCAGGACAAACTCGTTGACAGACTTCTCTACTTCTTTGTAGGCCCACAGGGTATCCCAGTTGTAGAGGATGGTGCTCACCCACTCTGCCCACCCGAAGCGCCTCCACATTGGTAGCAGCAAGAAGCGTGCCATCAGAAAGCCGGCGTGGCTTTTATCTTCAATCCTCAGAGTGCTTCTCACACAGTGGCATGCAAAGATCCCCTCAGGATGGTAGCGATCTCGAACACTCCTTTGCCTCCCTTGTCATGGATCTTGAACATCACCTTCCTATTCACTCTGTCCAACTTGGAGTTCCAGATGAATAAGAAGATCATTTTCATGATGGCTTTGGCCATTTGAGGCTGTGCTGGCCACAATTGGCAAGGTCTCATTCTGCAGGACCAAAGACTTCCCTTCAATCATCAGCTTCCTGAGACTCCGCAGTCCCAGCTTCTGTTTCATCTTCGCCATTCGCTCGTCCCATGTCTTGTCTGCTGTTGTGTAGTACCTACAAATCTATATGGGATCTGCGCATTTTGGACAACATAAACTAAGGGCTTGGTGTCCAGACTGATTCCAAACACCCCAAAGGATATGTTAGTCTGTAGACCAGCTAGCTCACAGTGCCACCATAAGCCCCCAATCTTACCAAGGAGCGAATAGTTTCTGGCAACTATCGAAAATGACAACCCTGACCCCTCAGGGCTCATGGAAACAGTACAGTACTTTTCGCTCAGTCACTCGTGCTCACTTTGTCTCAAAGAGATACACAGAATAAACGGGGGGACGTTTTCAATAAGTATTTATTGAACCAGCACCATTCTAGTATAAAATACGTGTGCTGCAACAACCATGAGACAGAAACAGATATATACGGTTATGAGCACCAGCAGAGTAAAGAAATGGTAGAATTCTACCATAGTGCTAAGACAGTGAATATATGCAGACATATAGATACATGACAATAATAATGCGTACTCCTACGATGCAACCCTAACTAGATGTACCTAAGTGTACCTAGCATGTATGTAGGTGTATAGCCAAGAATCCCCTTAGGATAAAGCCAACCCCATTACCTGATGTGGGAGAGTGAACGACGATGTCTTGATCTCGAGATGGACACCCCGCGAGGGATGTCAGACCACTGTGTGCTGGAGTGTCTGCGTGCAGGGACCTCAGCGTCTCGTGTCAGTGTGTCAGCATGTCAGCATGGAAGTCTTTTCTCCTCTGGTTTGCCCAGCGAACATGTAGTGCTTATATACCCGAAAGGTACCCACAGGGGTTCTACCTAGAAGTGTACTATGGGCATGTCGGGCAAGGATTACGATAGTGGTGACCCTTATACAGAGTTATTATGCAGAAGATGGTAATCCTGCTGTGATACTGAGAATCCTCATGTATAATAAATGAGGCTAGTTTTCGGAGGAAACCACACAACATTTATGTAGCACCTAACTAGGTAAAAGGCAGTGGCGGTTTCTGTGAATGGGCGTCGGGGCTCCGCCCCCTTTACATTTACAGCAATTAATGCCAAATAAGCAATGCCAAATCTGACAACAAAAAAAAATATACAAATCTTTTTAATTAAAATAATACTCACACTCACTTGTAAGGGGCAGTGTCTGCACCACTCAGCGTCACTGCGATGTTGTTTGCTGATAACACACACTGACTAGTGTGCAGCACGTCACGTGACTCACGAGGCTTTCACTTTGCCCTTCTTCTTTGCCGGCTGACAACCTCACAGCCCTGAGGGCTGTGATGTCATCAGCTCGGCAAAGACTGAGCATCAAGACAAAGTCTCCACCCCCATTTGACATGGAGGTAAAGTGAGCCCCGGGCATTTCTAATGCAAGCCCTGTATCACTAAGCCTCCACGTCAATCAGGGATTGGAGAGCATTGTCACCACACCCTTTCCCAACTCGTCACAGGGTGGGGGCCCACCCACCCTGTGACGAGTTGGGAAAGGGTGTGGTGCTACGTAATTAAGTGATTGGCTATTTGATTTCTGCGCATACTCTCTCTTCCCTCTTCGTGCGCATTGCCACCAGGCAGTAACGGCACTGCATACGAGGCGGGATCGTCATGGAGATCAGAGCTATTTTTTCATTAGTACAGTTCCGATTGACCTCACTTTGTGACCTTGGCCCCGGGATCAGCTAAAATAAACTAAAGGCAGAATCAGAGTCTGGAGTCACAGGCACGCAGCCACGGTGTAAAAAAACCATATTTAACAGGTAAAATAACTTCACAATTCATAATTAATTTGAGCGTTTTTAGCTATGGTTGTGGATTAAGTGTTTACCAGGCAAAACTGGCTCTGTGCTACATTTAAATAATGTTTTCACTCTGTTAGTGTCGCTTTTATTCCACACATTTAGGTTCACTGGCATTGTACAGAGTAGAAGGAGCAGTAAATGCATCCGTGAGCTGTGTACTGTTTATCACATTACCCTACAGTCAGTGCAGCCTGTTGTAGTAGTATTACTGCATGTTTTTTGTACTCCAGCGAATCCTGTGTTAGTCGGAAAAAAATGAGGCAACGTGCTCTAAACAGTGATATCTAACATTCAGCGAGACAGGGAGTTTGAGGCAGTACAGGCCGTAGGACGTGCTACAGGGAGGAAAGGCAAGCATTCTTTATCAGACCAGGCCTGGCCTATGACAAATAACTTTAGATGATGGATGGCTCGCAGGCACTCGAGGGTTAATCTGTGGGATGTCACAACCAGTTAATCCAATGCCTGCCTATCACAGGGCCGCTGTGAGCTTTGTGTGGTATATATGTTTATTATCTGCACTGGAATGACAGTGTTTCTCTTCCCAAGCCCCTCTGTGTATTAACACCCTAAACCTTTCAAGAAGGAACATTATACAGATTACCTCCCACGCACATATCTTGAGCGAGTGTAAAGTTGGAAATACTCAAGTCCAAATTTTACCTTTGGACAGAGTCTTGTTGCTGAGTGGCCCAGGGTCAAGTGTGACAACTGCAACCTGTCCTCGCCTATTATTTAAATTCTATAGCTTTAAGTCAGTACTCGGATCTGACACTACAAGTTCCAAGATGCAAAGTGCCTATGGCTAAAGAGCCAGAAGATGTTAAAGTGGTCACACATGGGCTGGGGCCACGTGCTAGCTGTAGTTTGAGAGGTTGACAGTATTTAATGGTATCAGGGCATATCACTGTTGTGGCAGATTACCAGTTTCGATGATCCAAAGGGAACTGAAACTCAAACAAAACAGAATTCCTCATATCAGCTTCAACACTAAAAGAAATTTGGGGGCCTATTTATAAAAAAGTAACGCAGCGCAGCAAGTCATCTTGTTGTGCTGCAATACAGGGAAAGGGCAGGAATGGGGCGTATTTTTTACAATACTGTGCATTCCTGTCCTTTTGCAAGCACTGGCGCACAATGGGCTGCCTAGTGCCAATGCAGGCACCCTTGCATGTGCCTGCATGGCATGCAGGATTGTTTTTGTGCACCTTTCTACACAAAAACAACACTCAGAGGCATATTCCTCTATATTGAAAGAGGAAGTAACGAGGAGAAATGAAGATATTTCTACTCGTTATGCCTCCCCTGTGAAGGCGTATCTTTTGGTGCATTCCCAGGTTTACCAGTGATGGTAAATCTAGGAATGCATCAAAAACCAAAGGAGTTGCTTGAGAACACCCATGCAACTCTCATGGAATGCCTTCCCAGGGCAGAGTAACGCAACGCAGCGATTTGCACTGGTTGCATTACTCCTGATTTATCAAGCCACACAGAGACACTCAAAGTGGCCTTGCTTGACTTGATAAATTGCTTTTTAGGGTTTGCGTCATGCTTGCGCCACGTTGCGTGGTACAAATGCGATGCAAACCCTTCATAAATAGGCTCCTTGGTGCATAAATGGGAAGAACATCTACAAAAATCACGTACCACTTCCAAACATACCACTCAGCAAAACTAGGGTTTAAAACAAGTGCAAAAAAGTTTCAAATGCTCTCCCTTGCTCTCTTCCTTCTTCTTTTCCCACTTTCCTCTCATGAAATCGTATTCACTCTCTTCTTCCTTTCCCTCTATTAGCTTTTCTGCTCCATTAATTGGTTTGGCACGTTCCTGAAAAAACTGTCCCCTTGCAATGTTTGATTGTTTGAGCAATACTGATTCGAAGCATTTATGCAGCCCTTTCCCTTTCATGACAAATAGTAAGCTGCTGCCCCTGTGGGGAGACTGAAGTAATAGAATGCATCAGAGGCCTGAAGTTCACTCACTTCCTGTGGCTGCTGCCTTGCCACACAATGTCTCAACGGCTGCAGCTGGTGGAAAAATATGGTGGGATTACCATTTTACTCATTTTAAAAATTGTCAATGATTGCTTGAATGAATGTGTTTTACTTGATAAATCCCTAAAATAACTGTCTGTTTGGCACAATTATCACAGAAATAGTGCTGAATATTGCTCAAAAGACACAATTTTTGAAAAATTTGCCCCAACCCACCATTAAAAAAACGGTTGGCTTCGCTTTTCGCTTGCACACATGCAAAAATTCATTGACTGCTTACGCGCCACCAATCATAACTTCCACAAGTCTCCTCTCCAAGCGCGCGCTTGGCAGTGGGGTCTGATTTAGCTTTCCTTAGGATGGTCGTCCAAGGGTTTTTAGGGAATTTGTCATCATCGAGAATGTAGTTTGAATTAAATCTTAGCGTGTTCGCCCTTGCATATTTAGTCAGATGGCAATATTTTAAGAAGGCGGCATGATTTTGTAATCCAAAGTCCTACCGTTTCTGACAGCATTTTGTTGTGTTTGGGAAGCAGTAAACATTCCTAAGTTAGTCCAATGTTATTGGGATTAGTCTGGTGCTCTCGAGCAGGCAAACCATTTGATGCATGCACTTCAGTTTCTTTGTGGTAGATTAAAGTAACTGAAGTTAGATGTGATCATTATCGGGTTAAGGGGGGCATGTGAGTTCATGCAAATGTTTGGTGGCGTTTATATATAAGCTAGAGTAGGTAGTGTTAAGTTGCAGGGGTATCACTTTCCAATAAAGGTGAGATCTTTATATTAAGTGGGTTGTTGGCAATTGGCAGAAAGTCAATGGTGATTAAGGCAAACATAAGCGGGTGTTAGGGGAAGTTGTGCTCAGAGTAAAAATGCATGCAGAGTATGGAAAGGAA
This sequence comes from Calotriton arnoldi, assembly GCA_963921515.1. Classification (NCBI taxonomy): domain Eukaryota; kingdom Metazoa; phylum Chordata; class Amphibia; order Caudata; family Salamandridae; genus Calotriton; species Calotriton arnoldi. The sequence continues at coordinate 2,045,551 of CAWUFW010002688.1, read as the reverse complement.
GGTGAGAGTCATTTGGAAGGAAAAAGAAGAGGTGACCCTCAGAAGTGTTTGTTTATGGCCTGAAAATGGCTTGCAGCCTACGTAAAGTGGTTTGATGAAAACAGGGGCTTCCAAATGCAAGAAATAAAATGCAAGCCATGCGTCAGGACATAAACAAAAACACCAGGCCTGGTCAGAGACGTTTTAAGGCATTGACAAAGTGGGCTCAGCTCTGGCCCATAGCCCCAGAATTTCATGGGTCCCCTTATAGAGCCAGCTCTGTTCTGCTGGAATTCTTGCCCTGATGATATTGAATAATTCTTAAAAAACTGTTTTAAATACGATTTTCCTTTAATTTATTTTGAATGTAGGTGGTGTGAGAGGCTATTATAGACATTTTTCAGAGAAATGCTGTGTTTGTTCCATGCAACATCCATATAAAAAGTTTCTTTTAGATCAAAACAGGACCTCTCATGTGAGAAATGTGAGGTCGTCACAGAGATTATTTGCAGTAATATTAGTGAGCATTATTGATGTCAAAACTAGAATATAACAATTGCTTTATTAACCTTCTTGCTTTCTCAAATATGCATGAAATTCACCATTTGCCCGCTCTTTTTTCAAAAATTTCTCGGGGGGAGAACCCCCCCGAACCCCCCTTGTGGCTGTCAGGCTCGCTCGCTGCGCTCGCTCGCCACAAGCCACTCATCATAAACTTTTACGCCCCACCACTTTCAAGTCTCACCAGCCGCCACTGGTAAAAGGTCAGCGCCAGGCCCGTTATGTAGAACAATGGTAGGATGGATGTAGGTAAAGGGTCGTGCAACTACCTAGGCCTATATTGGGGTATATTGGGGTTCATAATACTGCTGCACCGTCACCTCTGAACCAGACTCTGAGGATCTTCATGAAATCCTGCTTGATGGGAAATGGCAGAGGGTCTTGGGTGGGGATCTAGTGGCCGCAGAGCAAGGTTTCTGACTTGGTGCTGTTGATCTTCGCTCCTGATGCCTTCTAAAAACACAAAGCACATATTCTTCAGTTCCTTCAGAGAGTGCCCATCCGCACGGAAGACTGAGACATCGTCCATGTAGAGGGAGCACTTCACTTCACTCTTCCCATTGCTGCCTGGTACTTTCACGCCTGTGATGTTCTCATTCTGCCTGCTGCGTTCGGCGTGGGCTCTATAACACAAATGAACAGATGAGATGAGAGCAGACAGCACTGCCTAACTCTAGATAGGACAGGGAAAGGGTCAGTTTTCCATCCATTAATCAACGCTGTGCTAGAGATATCTTTATACATTGAGGTCATCAGCAGAACAAGTCACCCTGTCCCAGTACCTTAAGTGTCCGGCCCGTGAACTTATGGGAGACACAGTCAAATGCCTTTTCCTGGTATAGACTGATCAAAGCTGCCTGAACCTCTCAGCTCTTGACATATTCAATTGTGTCCCGAACCAGGGCAAGACTATCTGCAATCTGGTATCCTGCAGGACCGGTCAGGGTGGACTGTCTTTGCTAATACCTTCTTCAGATGGTTGGAAATCACCTATGCTAGGATTTTGTAATCCACATTGAGGAGCGAAATGGACTTCCAGTTCTTGAGGTCTTCTCTCTCTTCCTTCTGCTTATACAAAAGCGTTACCATGCCTTCATACAGGGACTGTGCTATACTGCCCATTTCCATTTACTCATAGAAATCTAGCAAGTTCGGGACGATCAGGTCCCATAGGTCGACTTAGAATTCCACTGGGAGCCCCTCACTGCCCGCGGTCTCATAGTTGGGGAGGGGATTAGGAACTTTATCTGGAAATGGACGGAACTATCAGGACAACTCCTAGGAAAAATTCCTGCCATTTGTCCACATCCCCCTAAATGAGGACCTGTAGGGATGCCTCACCTACCATCTCCACCAACAACCTAGATGTCATGTCCATTTTTACAGACCCTAACTCAGTGTCTCCAGCATCCTCTATAGTGCAGTTGAAATCACCACCCATCAGCATTGTCCTGAAGGTCACAAACTGCAATCTAAAGACCTGGAACATCTCAAGCCGTTCGTTCTTCTACAGGAGGCATTCACAGTGATGAGCCTCACTGGAATACCAGACCACGAGCCGTCCACAACCAGCACTCTGCCTTTGACTTGCTCAGTATCTTTTTCAGTTGTGAAATGCTTCCCCCTATTCAGAATGGCGACCCCTGATTAATTACAGTTATTTCCTCTGGATCGAAACAATGGACCTTAGATCCACTGCCCCTCAAGTTGGCTGTACGACTGTTTGCATGGAATCCCGCATTACTGAAAAAAGCAGATGTCTCGGTTCTGGGTGGCCAAGAAGCACATTAGACCAACAAGTCTAACCTGATCCTTCACGCTTCTGATGTTCAAGGTGAACAATGATAAAGCCATTGTCTCAACACTGAGAGGCATTTTTATAAGCCCCTATCACCACCACAACGTCACTTTTAGTGACGTTGTGATGACAATAGGGGCTTCGCCTTATTTACAAGGCAGCGTTAAGCCACTTAATGTGGCTTAACGCTGCCCTGTAAATAAGGCACCCTTTCAAGCAGTAATAGCGTGAAAGGGGCGGGAAATGGGTGTTGCGGTGGGCGTTCCACCGCAACACCCATTGATTTTTACGCTGCCCCCTATTTACAAGGATGGCATAAATAGGAAGCAGCGCCAAAATTAAGACCAGGGAAACCCGATCTTAAACAGGCGAAACAAAGCGAAATGCTTTATTTCTCCTCGTTTTTTCTGTTTCCATGTGTGCTGCATTGTGCAGCACACTTAGAAACAGCAAAACGCCAATGATTGTTTATGTGTAGGATAATCCCCTTCCTGCACATAAACAATCATTTTTTAAAAATGCTGTTTTGTAACTGCTATGTGTGCTGCATTAAGCATTTAAAAATTGTTTATGTGCAAGAAGGGGGACCTTCCTGCACATAAACAATCTTCCCCTCAACACGGGCACCCTTGCACTCTGGTTCAAGGGTGTCTGCGTTGGCGCTAGGCAGCTAAAGTTAGCGCCAGTGTGGGAGAACACAGGGCTGCACCATATTCTAATAAATATGGTGCAGCCCTCCGTTTCTAAAGTGACAAAGCGTGTCGTTAGCCTTCTTGACTTAACAACATGCTTTGCCACTTTATTGTAAATATGCCCCTTACTATCAGTGTCCAGGTTTGAAACCGCTATTGGGGGTCAGGGGGCCTGAGCTACTCTATTGGGAGGGTTGAGCTGCGTGCCATATTTCCTGTGTCTCCCTCTTCAATGGTTTCAATGAAGACTTCTGTTACGGCTTCTGGGATATCTGTCCACTTGTTTCCTTCGTCCTTTGGGGGTTTCACGTTGAGGATTTTGTCGTGCTTCCGGTGCATCTCCGCAGCTCTTTCTTAAGTGTCGGTCCAGTTCCTCTGGGATGCCCCCAAGTCTTCTACATTGTTTTAGCGGTGCAGTCAACAGTGTAGTAGTCTTGTGGTTGCTCGGCATAAGAACTGATGAGATTCATCCGTTTGTAGAAGTCCTCCTTCCTTTGCCTTGTCCCCTTCCTCCTGTCTCTTTGACCTCTCTCGCCTTCTTACTCTTCCTTCCTGTCCTTCGGTGGTTCGGACTTTTGTGTTGAAAGTGGGTTTGTCCTGCTTGTGCGTTTTCCGCTAGTTCTGGTGCGCCTCTGCATCTGGGATCTGATCAGGCTCCATTCTTCTAGGGTTTCGTCTTCCCCTTCATTGCAGTCCTCTTTCGGTTTGTTCTTCTTCTTCCCATTCTTCTTCTACCTTCTTGCCTGCGATGGGGTCCCTGGTGTTTCGATTCCTTCCTCAGCATCAGCTTCTGGCATCGGCTTTCTCTCCTTCTAGTCTTCCGGGGATGATGGGGGTCCTTGCTGCTCTCTTCCCTGTGGTCTGTTCAAGGTGGAGTCCTGCTGCAGTTGGTCCCATGGGTGGGCTTGTTGGTTCTGTGTGGACGTCCAGGCTTGCCCCAGGTTCCTTTGTGATCTCGGTCTTCTTGGGACTGACTGGCAGTGGTCTTGTGACCTAGAGGGCTAATGCTTTATATCACAATTAATTAAACTTACTTTTCCAATAACAAGATGCCCCCTTGCTTCACACAAGAGACACCAACAGCCCAGCATTTCAGCACCTGCCACAGAGTTAGCAAGCATTTGCAATGCAATAGGTCTCGCATTTGCGAGAGTTTGAGCTACTGGCATTGTAAATGGCAGTGCCTTTTATTTATGTGTTTTGAAAATCTGCAAATGGTGCATAAATACGCACTTTGTACTTTTAGGGGCATATTCTCAAGGACTTATCGCCGAGTTAGCAGCACTTTATCGCAGCCAAAGTGGCGATAGATTTATCGCCCTATTCACAAGCTGGTGTTAACAGCCGTTATCCTGCGACAGCAGCCGCAAAAAACATCGCCACGGATGACACCGGCAACTAACGCTAATGAGATGCAGAGTAGGCGTTCCTGTGCAAAAAGCCGCGATAACACCACTTCGCAACATTCTCAACGACCAGCCAGATGGGCGATAAGATCACAAAACATGCGATAAGGCGCGTTAGCAGCAGGGAATTAACACCCGCTCTTTCCTGGTATTAAGTCGGACGATAACCTGCACCAGAAATGGGAGCCCAGCCCACAGCCACACCAGAAGAACAACAGATGCCATGGAGCTATTGATCATGCAGCCGGACACCCAAGAGGGCCAGAACACCCACCGCCACCCCCCCCCACCATGGATCACCCCCCCCGGGGCCCTACCCCGGACAAAGATACTTTACATCAACTTTACAAAATCATGAACAAAACAATTCGCCTGATGTCGCACAAGTACAGCAATTAACATTCATGTGTCGTCAGAAAAAGGAGAATCATTAATTCATCTTTGAATTTCCAAACAAATTATTTAATTCAAATTTAACTCAAAACAACTATTCAGAAGAGTCATGGCGGGTCTTCTTTGGACAATCTGTAAGACACAGCCTGCAAGACAAAATTCAAGATAAGAAGGTGTGTCATGCGCTCATCAAAGGACAGAGAGAGAGAGAAAGAAAGGGAGAGAGAGAGAGAGAGTGAAAGAGAGGGAGAGAGAGAGAAAGAGAGAGAAAGGGGGAGAGAGGGAGAAGGAGAGAGAGAGAGAGAGAGAGAAACAGAGGAAGAGAGAGAGACAGTGAAAGGAAGAGAGGGAGAAGGAGAGAGAGAGTAACAGAGGAAGAGAGAGAGACAGTGAAAGGAAGAGAGGGAGAGGGATAGAGAGAGAGAGTGCCGACACTGCGGACCCAGGCCTCACTGCTCACCTGCTGCCACCGGTGTGTCTCCAACCACGTGCCGGTATACACTGCAGTCCACCAGGTCCCTTATCTGAAACAGAGTCCAGATTCATGAATGGCAGAGTTCATATCAGTGCACACGCCATCATCGCTTGGCCGCCCCTGCGCACACAGGCTGCTGCACCCCAGCCCCTCCTGCCGCCCAGCGGTGTTTGCCCGCCCCTGCGGACCCAGGCCTCACTGCTCACCTTCCGCCACCAGCGTGTCTCCAAGAGGACCCACCACGTGCCGGTGCAAGCTCCAAGCCCGGGGCCCATGACCTTGGCAACCTCCACATCATGTAGCCCCGCCCCGCGAGCCACAAGGTCACACACGTGATTCTTGGTCTTGATTTCACAATGGCAGAGATCATATCAGTGCACACGGCATCATCGCAGGCTGCACACCCGCTCAGCTCTATAGGTGCCACTAACTCTGTGAACCGCGAGGCAACGCCACGTGGCGGTAGGCCCGCGCTACCCGCTGGCTCAGGCCTACACTGCGGTCCAGCAGGGCTCACACAAACCCTTACCAGTCCGGTCCGCCAGGACGGCGCATCATCGCAGGCTGTACACCCCCTCAGCACCTAAGGTGCCCCTACCTCAGTGCACCGAAAGTCACCGTCCCGTGGCGGTAGGCCCGTGCCGGCCGCAGTGTTTCCGGTGCCACCAACTCTGTGCAACGCAAGTCATGGACCCTTTCTGATTGAGTCTCGTGATATGCCAGGCGGACGCAGACATGTCACCTCCAGCAGTGGGGAAGAACTGGGACACATACCGTCGTCGTCCCCCCCTTTATATGTACGCCGAGTGGGCTGGGTCAGCGTACCAGGCCAGCGTAGGGGTGTGAATAATTATCCCTGGGTTCTGGGCATGGTTCATTTCTGGGCTGGACAGGAAACCAACTGATGCGTGTGTCTCTGTTGCAGTGTCTGCGCCACACGGCCCGCAATTGACAATGTTGCAATGTTGCATGCACCCGGAGGGCAGCCGCGCACGAAGGGATTGTACAAGGAGCGCAAGGCCGCTCGGGCTCTTGGCTCATGCATGCCAACTGTTGTGTGTGTTTCGCTTTTGGTGCACCATAAGCCTAAGGCCTAGCCTCAATTGCAGCGGGAAAGCCACATCACATTTCCAGAATGCAAGCAGTAGTCAGACTAACATTAGGGATGAAAGCTCCTTTGTCTCAATACATAAGGCGGAAGGACATCTGCACCTCCGACCTTGGTCTTGCATGCGGCAGGCACCCCCTGAGAGAGATACCATAGCAGATGATGACGACTCCCACACTACCCACAGCGCTAATGATAGACCAACGTATCCACACCCCACACACAGAAGTCCTTGCTCGAGGTACTCTTGCATGGAATGCCCTTGACACTTAAGTACACAACAACCCATACGTCCAAACGTTGTACACACATACGACTCATTGCTCCGAGCTGTGGCATATCATCCACGTAACTGCCGCAGGTCAGAAGAGTGCCGGTTCTACGAGAGCCACCAACGCAATGGCAGAACATCCCGGGCGCATGCACAACGCCTGTCACGTGGAACTGTACCGTGACCGAATGCTGCCTGTTAGTGTCTGATGCATTGGTCTGCATGTTGTGGCCCTTGTCTTGCCCGTACTGACACGCACATGGCAATAAAGTCTACGCAACTTCACTAGTGTTCAACTGTGATGAGTGTTGATTAGAATGACAAATCGTGTGCCTCAATGAGCATTGTCCGTACACAGAGAGGGACTGACTGACGCATTTCACTTAGGGGTGAGTCCCTATTGCCAGCTCCACCTCTGTGAGCCAGACATAGTGGTTGGGATAGTTGCTGATAGACCTGTGCTCTTACGTGTCTTCAGCAATGTGAGTATGGTGTCCATATTCTTGCCATGTGGATCAATGTGATCCATCACTACAGGCTGTGTCCACCCAGTTTAGTGTGAGTAGGTATGAGAAGAGATGTTCTGTTGTCAAATGTGATGGTGGACACTACTTTAGGCCTGCCAACAACTTTGATATTTCTTACCCAGCCCTATTTCTAACATTGCGTGGGGCAAAGGTGAGGAATTGCGCGATTGTTGTTTCAGAGCAATGAGGCCACAGCTAGTGCACACATTCCCAGTCATCTCACTTCCTATGTGTGTCACGGTCAAACATGCGCATTGCTTTAATTTCCGAGGGTGTACCTTTTTGGGCAATCAATGTCCTTACATTCATCCATACTTTCATACTTGATCGATTATGGACATGACATCTGTGTGAATTTGAATGATTTATTCACATTCGGTGGAGTGTCGGAGCTGGAGCAGTACATGGCCATGCAAACACCACATTACATTGTAGCCCAGTGGAGGGCCAGCCAGAGTCATTTAGGGATTGACAAGTACATCGGAAGAGGAAGAGTACAGTCCGCAGTCTGATTGCTGTGTCATTGGTAAGCAAACAAAATATGGCAGTCCATGTCGAGGTTAAAGGTGAGTGTCGCAGAGTGTTTCGGGGGCCAGTGGGAGGTGTTGTTACAGGGCATGATGCAGAGGGCAGAACCAAGCTGAAACAGGGCATATGGCGGAGAAGAATGCTACTGGCTCCTTCTTACTACAAAGGTGGAATCACCCGCATCTTCGTCCTCTATGTCATCTGGCTGACATGTGGGTGCTGATGTTTGGTCTGCAGCACTGTGTGCCACTGACACATCATGGGCCGGAGATGTGTGTGTAGAAGTACCAACAGCATTCATCAGCAACTGCCTTAGTGGCAGCAATGCGATGATGAGGATCTGCAGGGCATGGAAGATCCCAACAACTTTTCGCTGGTGTGCATCTGTGGCAGCCATTCTTTCCGCATGCATCCGCTCCATGTTCTCCATTATCCTCAGCATCTGTGCCAACTCTCGAATGACATCGCTGAGGCCACTCTGTCTAGACAGTTGTTCTCCTCTCAGAGTCATGACTCCAGCGATGTCGGGCATGGATTGTTGCAAAACACACAAGATGATGGACGGAATGCTGCACATTGGCAAACATTCACCCCCAGTCACAGATCTGGGTTTAATCCATCGTTATTTTGCTTCACCACGCCACCCCAGTTCAGACATAGCCATATGCAAATCAGTCTTGACCCTGTGCCTCATGGGAACAGTCCAGACCGAACTGCCAAGCCATGTCTTCCCTGGACCGGAATCAAGCATCCTAGTACCGGTTTCAGGCTATCAGCCTTCATCAGCCAGGATAGCTTGACTCCAGTGGCGTAGTGAGCACGGGACCCACGTCTGGGCATACCCTTCCCACTTAGGGCAAAATGCAAAACACACAAGATGATGGACGGAATGCTGCACATTGGCAAACATTCACCCCCAGTCACAGATCTGGGTTTAATCCATCGTTATTTTGCTTCACCACGCCACCCGAGTTCAGACATAGCCATATGCAAATCAGTCTTGACCCTGTGCCTCATGGGAACAGTCCAGACCGAACTGCCAAGCCATGTCTTCCCTGGACCGGAATCAAGCATCCTAGGACCGGTTTCAGGCTATCAGCCTTCATCAGCCAGGATAGCTTGACTCCAGTGGCGTAGTGAGCACGGGACCCACGTCTGGGCATACCCTTCCCACTTAGGGCAAAATGCAAAACACACAAGATGATGGACGGAATGCTGCACATTGGCAAACATTCACCCCCAGTCACAGATCTGGGTTTAATCCATCGTTATTTTGCTTCACCACGCCACCCCAGTTCAGACATAGCCATATGCAAATCAGTCTTGACCCTGTGCCTCATGGGAACAGTCCAGACCGAACTGCCATGCCATGTCTTCCCTGGACCGGAATCAAGCATCCTAGGACCGGTTTCAAGCTATCAGCCTTCATCAGCCAGGATAGCTTGACTCCAGTGGTGTAGTGAGCACGGGACCCACGTCTGGGCATACCCTTCCCACTTAGGGCAAAAGGCAAAACACACAAGATGATGGACGGAATGCTGCACATTGGCAAACATTCACCCCCAGTCACAGATCTGGGTTTAATCCATCGTTATTTTGCTTCACCACGCCACCCCAGACATAGCCATATGCAAATCAGTCTTGACCCTGTGCCTCATGGGAACAGTCCAGACCGAACTGCCAAGCCATGTTTTCCCTGGACCGGAATCAAGCATCCTAGGACCGGTTTCAGGCTATCAGCCTTCATCAGCCAGGATAGCTTGACTCCAGTGGCGTAGTGAGCACGGGACCCACGTCTGGGCATACCCTTCCCACTTAGGGCAAAATGCAAAACACACAAGATGATGGACGGAATGCTGCACATTGGCAAACATTCACCCCCAGTCACAGATCTGGGTTTAATCCATCGTTATTTTGCTTCACCACGCCACCCCAGTTCAGACATAGCCATATGCAAATCAGTCTTGACCCTGTGCCTCATGGGAACAGTCCAGTCCGAACTGCCAAGCCATGTCTTCCCTGGACCAGAATCAAGCATCCTAGGACCGGTTTCAGGCTATCAGCCTTCATCAGCCAGGATAGCTTGACTCCAGTGGCGTAGTGAGCACGGGACCCACGTCTGGGCATACCCTTCCCACTTAGGGCAAAATGCAAAACACACAAGATGATGGACGGAATGCTGCACATTGGCAAACATTCACCCCCAGTCACAGATCTGGGTTTAATCCATCGTTATTTTGCTTCACCACGCCACCCCAGTTCAGACATAGCCATATGCAAATCAGTCTTGACCCTGTGCCTCATGGGAACAGTCCAGACCGAACTGCCAAGCCATGTCTTCCCTGGACCGGAATCAAGCATCCTAGGACCGGTTTCAGGCTATCAGCCTTCATCAGCCAGGATAGCTTGACTCCAGTGGCGTAGTGAGCACGGGACCCACGTCTGGGCATACCCTTCCCACTTAGGGCAAAATGCAAAACACACAAGATGATGGACGGAATGCTGCACATTGGCAAACATTCACCCCCAGTCACAGATCTGGGTTTAATCCATCGTTATTTTGCTTCACCACGCCACCCCAGTTCAGACATAGCCATATGCAAATCAGTCTTGACCCTGTGCCTCATGGGAACAGTCCAGACCGAACTGCCAAGCCATGTCTTCCCTGGACCGGAATCAAGCATCCTAGGACCGGTTTCAGGCTATCAGCCTTCATCAGCCAGGATAGCTTGACTCCAGTGGCGTAGTGAGCACGGGACCCACGTCTGGGCATACCCTTCCCACTTAGGGCAAAATGCAAAACACACAAGATGATGGACGGAATGCTGCACATTGGCAAACATTCACCCCCAGTCACAGATCTGGGTTTAATCCATCGTTATTTTGCTTCACCACGCCACCCCAGTTCAGACATAGCCATATGCAAATCAGTCTTGACCCTGTGCCTCATGGGAACAGTCCAGACCGAACTGCCAAGCCATGTCTTCCCTGGACCGGAATCAAGCATCCTAGGACCGGTTTCAGGCTATCAGCCTTCATCAGCCAGGATAGCTTGACTCCAGTGGCGTAGTGAGCACGGGACCCACGTCTGGGCATACCCTTCCCACTTAGGGCAAAATGCAAAACACACAAGATGATGGACGGAATGCTGCACATTGGCAAACATTCACCCCCAGTCACAGATCTGGGTTTAATCCATCGTTATTTTGCTTCACCACGCCACCCGAGTTCAGACATAGCCATATGCAAATCAGTCTTGACCCTGTGCCTCATGGGAACAGTCCAGACCGAACTGCCAAGCCATGTCTTCCCTGGACCGGAATGAATCAAGCATCCTAGGACCGGTTTCAGGCTATCAGCCTTCATCAGCCAGGATAGCTTGACTCCAGTGGCGTAGTGAGCACGGGACCCACGTCTGGGCATACCCTTCCCACTTAGGGCAAAATGCAAAACACACAAGATGATGGACGGAATGCTGCACATTGGGAAACATTCACCCCCAGTCACAGATCTGGGTTTAATCCATCGTTATTTTGCTTCACCACGCCACCCCAGTTCAGATATAGCCATATGCAAATCAGTCTTGACCCTGTGCCTCATGGGAACAGTCCAGACCGAACTGCCAAGCCATGTCTTCCCTGGACCGGAATCAAGCATCCTAGGACCGGTTTCAGGCTATCAGCCTTCATCAGCCAGGATAGCTTGACTCCAGTGGCGTAGTGAGCACGGGACCCACGTCTGGGCATACCCTTCCCACTTAGGGCAAAATGCAAAACACACAAGATGATGGACGGAATGCTGCACATTGGCAAACATTCACCCCCAGTCACAGATCTGGGTTTAATCCATCGTTATTTTGCTTCACCACGCCACCCCAATTCAGACATAGCCATATGCAAATCAGTCTTGACCCTGTGCCTCATGGGAACAGTCCAGACCGAACTGCCAAGCCATGTCTTCCCTGGACCGGAATCAAGCATCCTAGGACCGGTTTCAGGCTATCAGCCTTCATCAGCCAGGATAGCATGACTCCAGTGGCGTAGTGAGCACGGGACCCACGTCTGGGCATACCCTTCCCACTTAGGGCAAAATGCAAAACACACAAGATGATGGACGGAATGCTGCACATTGGCAAACATTCACCCCCAGTCACAGATCTGTGTTTAATCCATCGTTATTTTGCTTCACTTTTCCCATGTTAAAAATGACGCAAAAGGGGCGCAAGGGGCTTGTAAATCTGCCCCTATGTATGTAGATTGATATACGCACAGCCTTGATTTTTCCCCCGAATAGATTGTTCTAAGTAGAGCCTCCCACAGTTTTCTGACCTCTTCACAGCACAGTAGCCAGTTTTGATTTGAAGGCAAATGTTACGTTTTCTACTGTGTTTTACTAGAGAGTGCACTTGAATATCCCATTAAATGTCGGGCTGTTTATTAGCGCCGGTCGAGGCTGCCTTTTTATGGGGCTGGCATGGTTATGTGTTAGGTAATTCGGAGCCTGTTAAAGATTAACTGTGGTGCATGGATTGGTACAGGTACAGAGCCCGTGTATGGGAGAGCTGGTACAAGCCATACTGTGAAAAGCAGAAGGCTGAAAGGAGAAGACCTCTCATAGTGTACAGCTAAGCTGACAAGTGCAGGTTCCAGCAGGGACAGAACATTTTCACAGGAAAAGGGCAAGGTGCCTGGTATCAGAAAGAGTGGGGCTAATGTGAGACAGACCCGCGCTCTTTACATAACACCTGATACTAGTACCAAGAAGTGAGGTTATGATTGACAGCAAAGTGATGGGCATGTTTTCGGTACTGAGAGTTGAATATGATATAGTCTGAAATCAGACAACGGGTCATGTGGTATACAATGTCTAATTTACAGCGTGCAATGATGTCGATGCTATCGAGGGAGTAAGTTGACATACGTCGTCCTGGTAGAGGAGCAAATTAATCTCCCCGTGCCTACCATAAATAAATGTTTCCTTAACTGGTGCTCATGAAAAGCGTCAGTGTTGATAATTAAGTGCCGGTGCTCAGCATCGGAAACCACTGTCTTAAATTAAGCACTGGGCAGGCGAGCATAGGCTACATTGCATTAAATGAGTTCCCGAATAAACAATATTGCAAAGAACGAAACAAAAAGTAGCCCGACGTCTACCAAAAACTAAGCAAAATAATTTGCTTGCAGTTTAAAATATGCAAAAATATTTACATTTGGCTGCGGAAAACAAGATTTTTTTTTTAATCCCACTGATACAGTATGCAAATGTTCAATTTTTTTTATTTTAGTGCAAACCGAGGCACGCAGCAATTAAAGCGTCCTAAGAGCAGGCTTCGACTGGAGTATGAAAGTGTTTGAGACGCCTGTTTCAAGAAGGCACGAGAAGCTGCTCCAGCGGACCGATCCTCTGAACAGGAGCACTGATCATGTCAGCTGCTTCACCGACACTGAGGGGGATATGTACAAGGAAGTGGCGGAGCACGGCGTTAGCCTCCTTGGCTTAACGCAAGGCTGCACCATATTTACAAGAATGTGGTGCAGCCTTGCGTTCCTCACTGCGATGGCGCTACGTTTAGCTACCTAGTGCCAACGCAGGCACCCTTGCATAATAGTGCAAGGGTGTCTGCTTGCAGGGGAGGATTGTTTATGTGTAGGAAGGTGTCCGTTCCTGCACATAAACAATCCTAAAATGCCATTCTGTCACTTTCATGTGTGCTGCTTCATGCAGCACACATGAAAGTGACAAAATTGCATTTTTAAAAAAAAAATGTTTGTTTATGTACAGGAAGGGACACGTTCCTGTACATAAACAAAACATGGCATTTTGCTTTTTCCATGTTTGCTGCACAAGGCAGCACACATGGAAAAAGCAAAAACGAGGAGAAATAATGCATTTTTCCTCGTTTCGCCAACTTAAGACCAGGATTTACCTGGTCTTAATTTTGGCGCTGCCTCCTATGTACGCCACCCTTGTACATAGGGGGCAGCGTCAAAATGAATGGGTGTTGCAGTGGAACGCCCATCGCAACACCCACTGCCCACCCCTTTCACGCTGACATAGCGTGAATGGGGGCCTTATGTACAAGGCAGCGTTGAGCCACATTAAGTGGCTTAACGCTGCCTTGTACATAAGGTGCAGCCCCTATCGCCACCACAACGTCGGTAAAAGTGATGTTGTGGTGGCGATAGGGGCTTGTACATATGCCCCTGAATCTCCTGCCTGCTACCCATCGGACCCCCTACAACATCTTCTGTGACATAGAGAGATGTGGACCACCTCCAAAACATAAACAACATTGGAAGATGCGCGCAGTCATAACGCCGCCATGGCCATTTTGGAATAAAACGTATTATGCGCTGTTACTATAGTGGCTCGAAAACCTATCAAGGGATGGGCCCGTAATCAGTAACGCTAGGCCACATATACTATGTAAATATACAGAACAAATGCCAAAACTGATCCTCTTTCAATCAGTCCTTCCCCATAAAGATCACACACTCGAATTACTATGGTCCTTTAAATTTATTCAGACCATCTTTTTCAATTTTCAATTTGTTTTGGAAAACATTATTTTCATCAATACTCATCAATTTTTTCAAATGTTATCAAAAGCAATAACCTTACAATGCACAGAGACAGACTCTACTTACAAGACAAACAACACAGAACAAATCACAATTATGATAGACATTACATTGAAAACAAATACTGATCAATACTTTGTTTTTCTCTTTGGTTCTGTACAGATAAATATTTAAATACAACAACACAGAAATTATACTTGCAACCCTTGTAAAATACCATCCACAAAAGAAATATTATAAACGTTTTCTTTCTTTTACAAGGACATGCCACCAAACAGTGACCCTACTGCATTCCGAGGTAGATTCATTCATATACCATTTCTAAATCTCTATAGTTTAGTTTCACCAGAGCTACAGTGGTATCTTTTATTATTATTTATTTATTCGATGAAAAATATGATCATTTACATCATAAAAGAAACATTTCATAAGCATAAAAACAGTTAAAATTTGACATTACAATGCATCATATAAAATTATGTTTTAAAACAAGCTATCACAGCGACTAGCAATGTTAAAATTTTGAATTGAGTCCAACTCTTGCAGGGTAAATTGGAGTAAACTTCTTTTCCCATGTTCCTGAGTAAATTCACTAATAAAATTAATAGTTCTGTTCCCTGAGGTCAATTTGATGTACATTTTCATATCAAATTCTCAGAAACATTTTTGATCATTTTTGACCTCTTCCACCAGGCAAAGAGCAGAAATCTCGAAATTGCAAATACGAGCCACCTTGTGGTGTCTGACCTGAAAATACGTAGAGCTTCACTGGGGCGTGTAAAAGATAATAAACGGCAGGCAGGAATTATCCAGATTTTCCGAAGGTCAACATAAGAGGGGCAAAAGAAAAGAAAATGATCAAGGGTCTCGGGAGAAGTGTGACAGGTAGGGCTCAGTGGTGTTACAGACACATTTTCCCAGGTGCTTCTTCTTGAATTTAAAGGGAGAGCTCCGTATCTAAATTGGATGTACAGGGCTCTTGCCTGGGGGGGGTTCGATGTCATCCAAGAACATTTCGAAACCAAACCATCCTTTAATGTTTAAAAAACTAGAGGTTAAAGTGCCATGTGCATTACCTTCTAAACTTTGCAAGTCCATATACTCCCAAAACCTTTTTTTAAGAAGGAGGCCCATTGATTTTATTATAGACCCTGGCTCCTCCCAGATACACCCCAACCCTAGTTTTAAAAACCAATCCTTGATCATGTTGAACCACTTAATACGACCTGTTTGTTTATGCAAAGCAATTAACTCTTCCAGGGCCTCCTTCACCGGGACCTGTGTGTTACTAGTCCATATCCTTATCCAAAAGAGGAGAGCTCTAAGAATAGCAAAGTGGTTAATAGGTTTAAGACCAAGATCAAGTCTAAGCGGCAGGAGGGGAGTATTCACAGGTAGGTTCAGGGTCGCCCTAATAAATTTATTTTCAGCAAGGGCTAGATCCTTTAAATTTTCCAGCCCCCATAACTCGGCCCCATATAGGGCTGCTCCTAGACCTTTAGCCCTATGAAGTTCCAGAATGGGCGAGAGCGGCCGGTATGGAGACGCCCTAGCCCTCCGGACTATTGCACAATCGGCATGTTGGAGGGTCAGAGTGCTCTTTTCAATTTGTGGTGTCCAGACCAGCCTGTCGCTAATGCGTACTCCCAGATAATCAAATGCCTTAACCTCCTCCAAGGTTTGCGTGCCCAGCATTAATTTACCCTTGTGGGATTTATAGGGGTTAAATGTCATATATTTAGTCTTGGAGCAGTTTATTTCTAGCCCCCTGTCCTTACAGGCTTTGTCAAATTTGTTCAAAAGATTCTGGATCCCCTTAGGTGTTCTGGCAATGAGTAACATGTCATCTGCAAAGAGCAGACAGGGTACTGCACTGCCTTCTAATTTTGGGGGGTCGCCACCACAATTATACAGCTCACCTATTAACCCATTAATATAGAGGGTAAATAATGTTGGGGCGAGGACACAGCCTTGGCGTACGCCTTTACGAACCGGAATGTCTTTTGAAAGACTACCATCAGAGTTCCACCTGACCTTTGCGTAAGTGTCGCGGTGTAGACGGATCAAGATGTTAAGTAAATATGATCGGAGTCCTAGTTCTCTCAAGGCTAGCCAAAGTTGGGTGAGATCTATAGAATCGAAGGCCGTTTTTAAGTACACAAACACAACATACAGGTGGCCTCCTCTAATGGTCACTTCCTTCCATATTAACAGAAGAAATCTAAAAACTTGGTCTGTGGTGCTTGTAGAGGTCCTAAATCCTGCCTGTAAATTTGACAAAACATTATTTCCCTCGATCCAATTCTGGATCCTGGTTAGAATAATTTTACAAAAGATTTTTGGGGAGACATCTATAAGGCTGATAGGCCTGTAGTTTTCGGGAGACCCTTTGTCTCCCTTTTTATAGATAGGGATAATCTCGGCGCCCCTCCAGGTCGCCGGAATTTCGCCACCACACAAAATGGCATTGTAGATCACTTGGAGCAGAGGTCCCCATATTATGGGCTCAGCCTTATACATATCTCCCGGGAGCTTATCTAGGCCCGGGGCTTTCCCGTTCTGTAAAGATTTTATAGCTAAGGTAGTTTAATCTAGGGTAATAGCAGTCTCCTCAGTTATTGCAGAGTCTAGGGATCTCATTTGTGGGCCTGGGTCATAGGCACCCTGTTGACCTGCATATAACTGCTTAAAATACTCCTCCCACACATGGGGCTGTATATGGAAGTCAGTTTCAGTTTTCAAATTGGGTGACCCTTTTGACAGAAGGTGCCAGAACAATTGGCTATTCTTCTGCTTCGATGCATCTACAAGTAAGCGCCAATTTTCTGTCTCCCAGTCCCTTTTTGCCTTAGCTTGTGCTAGTTTATACAGCTTCCTGCTGTTTTTAATGTCTATAGGAGATTTTGACTTCACCGCCACTATTACATCGTCCTTGGCTTTTTTGCAGGCCTTATTGAACCATGGAGCAGTTCTCCTTGTGAGTAGATCTTTATTACATTGTTTGTTAAAGAATGATCTTATTGTGGTGGTCAGTTGCAGGAATATGGCCATAGTGTCATCTATACTAGTAGCGGTATTACTCAGGTCGGGGAGAATCTGCTCAACCTCAGAATATATTTTAGGGAGAGCGGTTGGATCAGCCAGTATCAGTGGCCATTTAACTCTTTTGTTATTATTACTAGTGATTACTGGGGCACTCTTGACCCAGGGATGTCCATATAATAGCGCTGGGCCAGACAACGTGAGTGCCAGGGCATTATGCTCGCTATCTTCCCCGATTAATACGACCATATCTTTAACACTAGACCAGAGTTCAAGATCGACGAGAATGTAGTCAATCCTGGTCTTAGTTTCCCCCCTCTTAAATGTATGGCATGCTTCTCTGTCAGAACCTGTCCAACCGTTGCAGGCGCGGACCACATAAGTAATAGTGAATGATAGGACCTGTTGCCCCACCCTAGTAAATTTCTTGATGGGTGGTATCTGGAGCTTGGCAATCCCTCTGGCTTTATCTCCATCTGATATTAGCTCCTGTATATAATCAACAGGTTCAAAGGTTATGTTGAAGTCGCCTGCGACTATAAGTTGGTGATTCCCCTTAGCTATATCAAGATAGTTGGTTAGCGTTGTTATTGTGCCAGATAGCTTATGGGGACTACTAAAACGATTATAGATGTTAAAGTGTGGTATCTTTTATACAAAACACTTGCTTGGCTAAAGAAAAACTGTTGACGGGTTTCGAACCCGTTCAGGTGTCTTTAAGGGTTCTCCTCAGGACTCAGAACAAAAAAGAGCTGAAAAATAATAAATCATATTCTTTATTAGCACACATGCTGTTCTACACATTCATTCCATCTCCCTTCATTCACACCACACCCAAGTACCTCTTTTTATCTCCAAAGGTATTTACACCACTTCTGTGTGGCCTCTCCTTTGTCGAGATCTAGAGACACATTCAACAAAACAAAACAAAAGGGGAGAGAAAAGGAAGACCCATCTAATTACAATAGACCAACACAAAGGTCTATGGGGCATATTAGCAAGGAATGGCGATAACTATCGCTAACCTAGGTTAGCGTTAGTTTTTCTATCGCCGTCTATCGCCTTTTACATTCGCCTTGTTAGCGATGTATTATCAACACGTCGCTAACAGGCGATAGCTGCACTGAAAACTGCCGCCAACTCCAGCACGATGGCGATGTGAAAACCTGCGTTAGCGTGTGAAATCAAGCGATGATTTCACAGCACTAATGTGCAGCTTGCTCATAGGCAGGTGTGGTCTCAGCCTGACAATCCACCTCCCATTGTCAAGATGGCTAAGTCAGGTTTTAACCAGGCGTAAAATACCAGCGATAATCGCGCTTAGCGCGACTTTTATTATCGCTTCGCGGGTCCGGGCCCGCATTGGTAATAGAGGGAAGTCGTGTTTGCGACTGTTCCCATGTTGTTTTAGGGAGGAACGCCCACTTTGCATGTCATTAGCGATAAATATCGCTGACATGCAAAGCGGGAAAAAAAACGGCTGCTATCGCCAGTAAGCTGTCGCTAATGGCTGTTAGCGACAGCTTGCTGATAGGGCGTTAAAATTATCGCCGCTTTAGCGGCAAAAAGTGCCGCTAAAGCGGCGATACTGCCCTTGGTAATATGCCCCTATATTCTGTAGCCATACCTCATCGACTTCAAAACAACTTACATCAGCTATCACGCTTCTCTGTGGCCATCTTTATTCCTATGTTCATATCTTGAATCGAATTCACCTAAACCAAACCATAGAAGCAGCACTTAGTTTCAGTCTCCTAAACAGTGTGTCCAATCCGACACCTCTCAAGAATCAAATCCATCACCAACAACGGTGTTCGATGAGTATTGATGAAATTAATGTTTTCCAAAACAAATTGAAAATTGAAAAAGATGGTCTGAATAAATGTAAAGGATCATAGTAATTCGAGTGTGTGATCTTTATGGAGAATAATTGATTGAAAGAGGATTGGCCAGTATTGGCATTTGTTCTGTTGATATACATAGGGGCAGATTTACAAGAAAGTGACGCATCAGTAGAGATGCGTCACTTTCCCTGCGCCACACTGAGAAACCCTTGCGCCACCATGGATGCGCCGTATTTACAATACGGCGCACCATGGCGCAGTGATTGACAGATGCGTCAGAAATTCTGACGCATCTGTTGGGGCAAAGTCACGCATTGCTGGAGTCGTGTCGCAAGCACGACACAACTCCAGCAATGCTTTTTGAGGCCTATTCCCACTACACTGCGTCACTCCTTACGCCTGCTTCAAGCAGGCGTAAGGTTTTGACGCAGTGGCGTCCTAGAAGTGACGCAGTGAAATCTTGTAGATTTCACTGAGTCACTTTTATGAGGCCTTCCTGCGTGGGAACGCCCACCCTGCATACATTATACCTGACGCAGGTATAATGTGATGCAGGGCTTTACAACGTGACACATATCCCTAGATGCGCCACATTGTAAATGGGCCGCAACATTTACGCCGCGGCTGCGTCACAAAAGTCACGCAACTGCAGAGCAAAAAGTCACGCAAGGGGCTTGTAAATCTGCCCCATAGTTACTGCTATGTTACATGCTATGTTACTGCTATGTTACATGCTAGTTACATGCTTATTAACTGCAGATCAGCCATCAAACACGCCACAGAGCTGGCTGAAACCATCCTGACCCACGACATAGACATCGCGTTCATCACCGAAACCTGGCTCAACGAGTTTTCCTCCCCAATCATGGACATGCTCGTGCCCCCAGGCTTTGCAATCATCAACAAAGACAGACAAATCCATCGCGGAGGGGGCATAGCAATCATACACAAGAACACCATCTCCGTGACGGAAACCGAAGCCCTAAAATACAACACTCTTGAATGTCTCACCGTTAACATCAAGACGAGGGAAAACAAATCCTATCCTGTCATCTCCTCTACCATCCGCCAGGCAACAACTCTTCATTTGGAGAACACCTATCTGATCTGATATCTAACTGCGCACTCCGGGACTCCAGTAACCTAATTCTAGGAGACCTCAACTTTCACTGGAACGAGGAAAACACTCTTCTGATTCATAACCTGAACGAACTCCTTCATAACAACAACCTCACCCAACACTGCTTAGAGGAAACCCACAACAGAGGATCAATCCTTGATGCCATCATTGCCCAACCCGACACAGTCACGATCGAACGCATCATGCCCGTTGACTGGTCTGACCATCACATCATCCTATTCCACATCAATCGAGTGACCCTACCCAACCCCCTAATCAGGAACACTTCCACTTGGCAAGAAATCTAAAGCAGCTTCCCATGGACGTTTTGGAAGAAAGGATTAG
The DNA here is from genome assembly GCA_963921515.1 of Calotriton arnoldi. Lineage (NCBI taxonomy): Eukaryota > Metazoa > Chordata > Amphibia > Caudata > Salamandridae > Calotriton > Calotriton arnoldi. The sequence continues at coordinate 2,024,881 of CAWUFW010002688.1, read as the reverse complement.
CTCTCCTCCCCACCGCCTCTGGCGATCTATCCACTACAGAGCTCACCTTTCACTACAACTCCACTATGATCAACATTCTGGACCAATTAACCCCTTTAAATCAAAAAAGAGCCAGGACCACTCCCTCCAGATCCTGGTTCAACACAGACATAAACGATGAAAGGCGAAAACTCAGAGCAGCAGAAAGACTCTGGCAGAACAATCCGTCCCCAATTCTCCTGGACCAACTCAAAGCAAAACGCAAGAAATACAAAGTCCACATCAATCGTGAAAAAACTTCCTTCTTTGGCAATGCCCTTGAAAACGCTAAAAACAGACCCAGAGAGCTCGTCACCCTCATCAAGCAACAAACTTCCAAGCCCCCCGCATCCTCAACACAGGCCTCTATTGCCCTGTGCGAGACCTTCGCCAACTTCTTCAACGAAAAAATCTCCAAGATTGAGCTCTCCTTGGTCTCCAACCACAACCTCGTTCATAGTAGCCCGGCCCCAAGAGCAGAGGGCAACACACCCAATCACCCCTCCAATCAGTGAAATCATTCACCCCTGTTTCGGAAATAGAGTTAGTCAAACTGATCTACACCTCTAAACCCTCCTCACATGCCTTGGACCCGATTCCTGCCCAACTGGCCAAGAAGCTAAAATTCTCCCTAGCACCGCTCTGGACCAGGATCATAAACAGCTCCCTGAGCTCTGGAGTCATTCCGGACTGCCTCAAAGTTGGCCAAGTCACTCCTTTACTGAAAAAACCAGGCTTGGACACCAAGGATTTGAACAACTACAGACCCGTCTCCAACCTCCCTCTCCTGGCAAAAACAATGGACAAATGCGTTCTCCTTCAAATGACCCAACACATGGACAACATCAACCTCCTGGACCCCCACCAATCGGGCTTCAGAAAAGGGTGCAGCACAGAGACAGCGATCCTTAATATCATAGATGATATATACAAGTCCCTCAATAAAGGCCAATGCTCCTTACTAATCCTCCTAGACCTATCAGCAGCCTTCGATACGGTCGACCATCAACTACTCATTAAGGTACTCCAAGAAAGGCTAAGGGCTGAAGAGGTGGTCCTACGCTGGTTCGGCTCCTTTCTCCAAAATCGCTCTCAACGAGTCAAAATCAAAAACTTCTCGTCAGACCTTCATCCTGTCAACAGAGGCGTCCCCCAAGGATCAGTCCTCTCCCCGCAACTTTTCAACATATACATGGAACCCCTCACCACTATACTCAAAAGATCCAACATTCCCTTCCACCTTTATGCGGACGACACCCAGATTTATCTTGAAACCTTCTCCATCAAAGACATCCAGAGACTCAATGACACTCTTAGAGAAGTCCAACACTGGCTCTCTCTAAACCACCTGAAATTGAATCAAGACAAAACGGAAATCCTCCTCATTTCCAACAAAACGGAGAACGCCCAAGTCGCAGAATGGCTAAAAGCAATTGATGCTCTCAACAACAATCTCTCCCTGGCCGACTCCGTCAAATCGCTGGGAATCACCCTGGACACTAAACTAGGCATGGACAAACACATCAAGAACACTGCAAAGAGTGCTTTCCTCAACCTGAAACTACTCAATAAGATAAAACCCTTCATCCCGACCAATGACCTCAAACAAGCGACTCAATCCCTGGTACTTTCCAGATTAGAATACGGGAATGCTACCCTCACAGGCACAGCAAAATCGCACCTCGCTCCCCTCCGATCAACTCTTAATGCAGCTGCAAGAATGGTCACCGGAGTAAAGAAATATGACCATATCTCGCCCGCACTCAGAGAGTTGAAATGGCTCCCAGTTGAATTAAGAGCCAGTTTCAGAACTGCCTGCCTCACGCACAAAGCCCTCCACACAGGGAAACCAGCCTACCTGGCCTCCAAACTCACGAAGGCCGGTCAGACAAGGAGCCTCAGGAGCTCCAATACTCTACTCCTCATCCCGCCGAAAACCCGCAAACAAAAAACTGCAGCCAGATCCTTCTCTGGAAATGCGCCCAAAATATGGAACTCCATCCCAGTCCATATCAGGACAATCCCCTCCTTTCTAAAATTCAAAAGGCAGCTCAAAGACCTCTACCTCAATCGTTCCTTCCCAAATGGATAGATTGAAACCTAATCCCACAATCGTGCACATCACTGCACTATGACACTTTATAACCAAGACCTCTACCTCACACCTAGCCCGACTCCTCCCCACCATCCCCCTGGATCGGAAGGTTGCGCGGCTTGAACAACTGTGTTCACTATTACGAGACTATGTAACTTTCCCTCTATCGTTATACAACGTGCAAAGCCCTCTACTGCACCCTGTGGTTTCACTGCTATAATATGTGTTTTCCTTTTTACAAAGTTTTGTAAAGCGCTCCGATACCTTCGGGTCTGGCTAGCACTATATAAAACTCCTTAATAAATAAATAAATACTACAGTGGCAGCAGAGGAAAGCTAGCCTATAGGAAAACAAATACCAATGGCGGCACCCGCGCTTTTAGCCATAAGCATCTTAAGCTAAAGTGAGGGTGCTGCGATTGCATCAAAATTAAAGAAATAGAAAAACAGATTATATTTCTTTACTTTTGATGCAATCGCGGCACCCGCCCTTTAGCTTAAGATGTTTAAAGCTAAAGGGTGGGTGCCGCTATTGCATTAAAAAAAAGTAAATACCAGAAAAAAATGATTGCGGCCGCGTTGGATGCAAGTGACAAAACCTGTGTATTGCATGCAGTAGGAGAAACGCATGAAAGAAAATAGTGCTTACAGACTATATAAGACGTACCCTGTAACATCCGCAGTAAAAGGGCCAGTCCTCATGGGAGGTTACAGATGAAGACAAGGCGGTACTAAGGAGGGACTAACAAGCCTATTAATGAATCAGAAGCCAGCATTTACGAAGGACAATGACAAAAGCCAATGACAAATATGGGCGGAGAGTGGGCGGGGCTTCTATTGCATACTCCAATACAGCATGGCTCGCAGAGCAGCGCATGTGCTGCCCAGACTCGACCTAAAAATCAATAGAGGAGACTTCAACAGATGTCACTCGTATCTAGGGTTGCCACCGTTCCAAGAGAAAAATACCGGCCATTTGTTGTTGTTTGAACAGTCTGCAAAGGCCTGGGCGTGATACTAAATAGGACTATAAATAATGGGGCATATTAGCAAGACCCACGTTAAAATGATCGCCGTTTAGCGGCAGGAAACTGCCGCTAAAACGGCGATAATGGGCTTGCTAATATGCGTTATAGAATCCAATAGAAGCCCAGGTTAGATGTGCAGGACATCTAACCTGGGCTTCTATTGGAATTCCATAACGCATATTAGCAAGCCCATTATCGCCGCTTTAGCGGCAGTTTCCTGCCGCTAAAGCGGCGATCATTTTAACGTGGGTCTTGCTAATATGCCCCAATATTCTATATTCAGTCCTGCCAAGTACCACGCATCAGGCGTTAGACTAACGCATTTCAGTGTGGTGCTCCGCATCACTGCACTGAAATGCATTGTCACACATTTGCATGTGTCTCAGCTATCACTAAAGCGCTGCAAGCTGAGTGTGTGGCATCTGGAAGCGCGCCGCCCATGGCCTGTGCGCGCTGCTCTCGCAGGCTTGGGGCGCTCGCTGCACAGCTAAGCTACGGCGCAGGCAGGCTCACTACAATGTATCTATTATTTCCTGCGGCGCAGCTCTGAGAGTCACACAGCCGAGCCGGACGTCACAAGGTAGTGCCCAATGGCTGCCAGAGCGGCAGGCTACTGGTTTGCAGGCTGCAGCACCTACCGCAATCTTGGCACTCAGCTTGCAGTGCTGCCTGGTGCTCAGACCGGGCCACCCGCGGAGCTGTAATATCATCATCTTCTTATGGCCGGCGAATTCATTATTGCTAAGCCCAGGGAGAGAGTCGTCACGGAGTCATGACTGACTATGACTGTGACTGACAAGTGGCAGCGGCCGCCGGACAGACGGGACGCAATGAGGACACCCGGCAGCCTGGTCTAAAAGCGAGCGGCAAAGCGAAATGATTGCCGGTGGGGGTTGGCTCCCGGCCTGAGCCTGCTGCCTTGCTGTCTGCAGTGGTGCAAAACTCAAGACCAGTAAGTAGTACTGGCCACTGCCACCCACCTGTGTGTGTACTGTCAGTGTGTTAATAATAACACAAATTATTTCCAATGTTGCCAAACAAACTATTTCTATCGGATTCCCTTTCTTTTAAGACTCATTACTTTCCTCAGACTCCAAGCACATAAACTTTTTTTTGTAGGGACTCTGTCCGAATGCAGCTGTCGCTCTTCAATTTTTCGAAGATGACCTGCTGTGTGCATTGTCTGCGTTGTGGCGCAGCCGATCATTCACGGCGCTCAGAAACCCCCACAGAAGGTGCTTTCATGTTAGAGCATGAGAGGACGTGCAGTGTTTCCATAGTATTTACAAGCATAGGTGCGTAAGTGTGCTGTGCATTGTCTGCTTCCTTCCTATACTGGGAATAGACTACACACAGCACAATGGTACTTTTTGTGGGAGAAACAATCCCTCTCTCCCAAACTTCCCTTTCAAGAGTTGGGGTCACGTTTTCACTTGCGCACTCAGTGCATTTCAGCTTGGCTCTTTCTACCCTCAATTTTCAATGGTAGCAGCCACCGCTGCAAAGGTCGCTTTGGGGACAGAGGCTTGAAATTCAGTGAGATTGGGGGGGGGGGCGGGAGCCTTGCTACCAGAGGTGCCGGTGAGTCTTGGGGTGCTCTGCGGTAAGAACAGATCCGGTGAGCAAAGGTGGGAACAAAGACTAAGAAATATGAAAACTGTTCGTTGAAAAAACATCCCGAAATTACTGCCAGAGAGTAAACTCCATTTCATCTCTGATCGAGGTATGCTCACTCACAGCTAAATGAAAACTGTTTTCTCTTTTTTCACAAAATTATTCAGTCTCCTTAGAGACTGTCAAAAATTGCAATGTCGACTATATTTCAAGTCGCCACAGCGGGGTATTGGGTAAAGTTTTCAATAAGCAATAATCGCGCCTCGGTTAAACCTCATTGGCTACGATACTGCCACTGCGCAAAGCTGAACCTTACACTGTGAATTACAGGCCCCCTCGCCGTAGTACCTCATGTTAGAGAGAGCATAAAACCATGTATCAATGCGAGGCATCAGTAGAGCACTGTTGACTTATGGCCGCAAAATAATGAATATGAAAGAGTTATATCTGCAATTTCGATCAGCTCTCAGGCGCCAAACGGTTCCCTGAGACGCGCAGAGGACTCTGGGAAACTGCATGGTAAGTAGCTTGTGAGACCCAACCCACTCTAATTCCGGTGTTTTATGTTGGGGGCGGAGCTTGGTGCCAGCCGGTGCTTTGCAGAAGTGGAAGCAGCAGGATCGTCACAGGCACGCAGTCTATAAATATATATACCAAAGGAGGCGTGGAAATAATCCAGCGAAATATAAACAATACTGTCATTATTCGATAGAGCCTTTACTGCAGGTGTGCCGTTTCACGGAGCTATACTGTTGAACTTGCAGCATTTCAGTCTCAGATTGAAGAGGTACAATTTTGGCTTCATTGTTTTCAAATCATTATTCCTCCAGATCTAACATTCAAAGGATACATTTTATTAATATGTTATTAATATTATTAACCACCCAAGAGAAATAACTGGTTTAGACTGCAGATTTTTTGTTGGTCTGGAATCCGTGCTCGGTTCAGATACGTTAAATCAGGGATCTCAAATCAGTCATCACGAGCTACTGGCAGCTCACTGTCGCCCTTTCAGCAGCTTTCTTTCCAACATCTCCCTTTAGGCCTGTTTTCGCACATCTTTATTGTTTGCTTCATTTAAGGCCCATTTGCAGTACTTGCCACCCTCACCCAAAGATTGGCTGAATTCAGTTCAGCCTTAGGCGAGGAGGGGTGAAGCGGGTGATGGCAACGCCAAAACCCAGCACAAGCCACATTAGACTGCCCACCCACCGTAAACCATACTGCCTGCCTTGTGCAGTTCGGCACTGAACTTCCATCCTGCACTACCAGTCCTGCCAAGTACCACGCATCAGGCGTTAGATTAACACATTTTTAATGTGGCGTTCTGCATTACCACAATAAAATGCACTAATCGTGCATTTTGAGCGCCGTGATCTCCTCAGTGCTGTGAGGGGTGAAGCAGGGTGGCCTTGACCGTCTGAACTGCATTTGATTACAGCAGCGCGGCGTCCAAGTGCTATGCTGAATGAGGGACAGCCGTCCCCGGAGCTGCAGCTCAGAAGGATGGCAGAAGCACTATGAGCCCTGGAGTCGGCCCCCAGAGCCGGCCTGCGGCGCTTACAGCATGCCACTCGGGCGCAGCTGTGCGAGTCTTCTGGTGCGCAGCAGAGAGACTGTGCAGTCAGTGCTACTGGCCGCGAGTCAGGTCTGCGCTGTTTTTAATAAATAGAAAATATTATCACTCAGATTGCCTGACACCCAAATTGTACCTGAACTCGTTTGCCTTCGGACTTGTGTTTGTCTGGTGGCTATAGGTCAGGTCCATGGCAAGATGCTTATTTTCAATTTACTGCCAGGCCCGGCCGAGCCCTCAGAAATTGCTGCTGCCGTCCGGCGCCGGAGTGAATGTGTTCCACCTCCTGCCGACACATGCTGCTGTACAGCCCCTTGTCGTGGCCGTCCCCTGGGGTTGTGTCCGATCACAGGCGTTGTGACTCTGAGAGCAGGTACCACTCATTTCCGAATCAGCTTCATGTATCTATTTATTGAATGCAGTTTTATATAGCGCTCACTTTACCCTAAGGTGTCAGAGCGCTTTACAATAGAAGCAAGTAAGTTATGTAAGTAGATTTACACACTAACAAGTTACATATGCAATCAGGATAATTTAAAAAAATGAAAGGTGCCAAAATCAGGTTAATACAGGAATAGAATACAGATTTACAAAGTTGAGCTCATGTGAATGCCAAGCGGCCTTGAGGGTCATGAAATGGGTTGAATTATTCCTGAAAGTATGTAGAAGTCATTAGCAGAGTGTGCTAAGCAAAATATGGGGACCCCCTCTCAGTAGGTTATTTTGAAGTCAGGGAGAAGAGGGAAAACAACAACACAATCAAAGATAGCTCCCTCGTGACCTATATTTCTTTTATCAAGCTGAAATTGAATTCAACATGGGCTATTCATGAGCTAAACAAAAACAAAGTCCCAAAAAATAACCATATTAATAAATATTCACATAATTTATTTATTTTCTTTGTTTTGTCAAAATCCTTTTGTTTTCTTTTTTGCATTTCTTTTAAATATAAAACCAGTATGTGAAACATGTATAGACAATATTACACAATTGTATCATAAAATATGCGTACAAAACAGTTATTATATCACTAACCACCAAGTAGCAAAACAGAAAAAAACCATTCATACAAATACCTCACGTGCACTCCAACTCATTTACACTCATACCACATTCACTAATAAATATATCTGGACGGTAGGAGACAACAGATTGTATAATCTCCGCAACCAATTAAAATAACTGCATATAGCAGGATCTGAGCAGCAGAGTAGAGTGTGCGCCTTCATTACCAAGTCAGCGGCAAGTATTTTCATTACGGTTACTTGTGGTTAAGGCTGAAGTTTTTTTACTGACTTTTTTGTGCGCATAACGGCAGATGGGAAGTTAAATCTATGTATTTATACTTAAGAACAGAAAACATGGAAATGAAGGGGCAGATTTACAAGCCCATTACGCCACTTTTGCGTCACTTTTCCCATGTTAAAAATGACGCAAAAGTGGCGCAAGGGCCTTGTAAATAAGCCCCAAAGTCTTCTTATGAGTGACTCAACAGACTTCCAGCTATGCTGATTCTCCGCATTACGGGGCAGATTTACGTTGAACTAACGCAGCGGGGTACAGCAAGTCATTTTGCTGCGCCGCGCTGCGTTAGTTTTGAAGCACAGGGATGCGACATATTTACTAGAATATGTCGCATCCTTGTGCTTCCCCCTGCGCTGGCGCACAAACTGCAGCCATGCGCCGGCGCAGGCACCCTTGCACCATGGTGCAAGGATGCCTGCGTCGTGGGGAGATTGTTTTTGTGCAGGAAGGGGAACCTTCCTGCACAAAAACAATCACTACAACCATTTTCCTCTTTCAATGCGTGCTGCAGAATGCAGCACGCATTGAAAGAGGAAAACGAGGAGAAATGAAAACATTTCTCCTCGGTGCGCTCGCTACGCCACCTCTAGGGTGGCGTAGCTCAGACGCATCTCCAGAGTTACGATTTCTCGTAATTCTGGAGATGTGTCTTGTTCCATGAGTGTTGCGTGGGAACACCCACAGCAACACCCATGGAACGCCCCTTCACCGCAAAGTGCTGCGTGTGAAGGGGCCGTATTTACAAGGAGAGGAAAAGTCACGCAGGGTGGCTTTTCCTCTCCTTGTAAATATGGAGCAGCCCCCTGCGCCACCAGTACGTCACGAAAAGTGAGCGTACTGGTGGCAGCAGAGGCTCGTAAATCTGCCCCTACGAGTTTCAAGATGTTGTCCCATAAGTAGCTGTAGGTTAATATGTTTGCCAGTTATAAACATTCTTTAACATATCCATCGTGCTGTGATGTTCATTTGAATTCGGTTGTAAAGCGCATTTTGCTAGGCACACGGGCAAAGCTTTGTTGGTTTTAATCTTGTAAGTGTCTTAATCACCGGTATCTTCTTCCTAATTTAATTTACTTTTGTGTGTGCGGCCTCTCACTCTCTCTGCGAGTCAGCAGTCGTGACTGAGTAATTATGATAATTTATTAGCAGGCAGCTGGGATCTTCTGCGCTGGGGCCGCTCACATCCTATTTGGTACACGTGGGTCCCATAGTGTCCTTCCATTTCTGGTGGTTTGCAGCAGTTTTAAGATCTTCTTAGAGTTTCTCGTTGCTCACATGGGTGAAATTTATGATATTTATTTCCCTCATCTTCACTGCTTGATTTTTCTCACAGGAAATGTCGTTGAATGTCACTCATAATTACACTGAAATTATGAAAATGTCACACATAGCAATCTGAAACCTTGGCAGCTATGTATCATCATTTGGAACATGACAGTTCTGTCTATGTTTACTTTAATTATTAGTCATGGGTTATTGAAACAACTTTAGAACACATTTAAAAGTGCTTACTGTTTATCTTTGGTATATAAAGTATCTATAGACAAAGCCTAAAAATACCAGCTTTAGGTGACTTTGCTTATTTTTGTACCAGCCGAGTAATCAAAATACCAGTCGTGTCAGTACAAAACCGGTCAGGTGGCAACCCTACTCACATTGGAACTTTGCAGTCCCTTCTGAAATACTATTCCTGCTGTGAGCTCTGCTTATTCAGCGTTCTCAAGTATCACAGGTCAATAAGTGGCTGATCCCGCCCACGTTTTTGCTTAATATTATGGGACTGGTAGTACTGCGTGGGGAAAAAACTACAAGTTCCAGAATGCAAAGGAACTGAGCGCTCCTTCGGTAATACCTGAAAAGGACACACGATCGCGGAACCTAGTGGTTTTAGCTACGACAAAGTACGTGAACTAACATTTGTGCAAAATTGATGAATAGCTAGTATTACTATTGTGGCGAAAATCATTCATTCAAAACCCAGTTCCCATGAAACACACAAGAGTTTTCCCCTCCCCGCTTGGAACGGACGTGAGAAGGCCTCGTGCACGTAAGATGGCCGTCAGAGTCGGCGCTCGCTTTACCCAGCATGCCACCTTCATTTACATATCGCACTATGTTCTTTACGATGGATTACTTTGAGGAATGATTTACATTTTAGAGCTCAATCTACGCAGATGGGTAATGTTTCTACAAGACGCATACAGCATGGGACGAATCATTGTGTAAAACGTACTCACACTGTGACACATAGGAGAAGCGGTTGGCCTGGACGTGGCTCATTTAACTGTACGGTAAAAAGGGTTTCTGTCGTGAGTTGCACACAGAGGGCTTCGGGGCAACTTGGAGCTTTTTGTGCGGAATCTATATCAAGAGATTTCGGAAACATAATTTTTGTTATCGGGGCTGCTGGTGACCGATTGTCCGTGCGCCCCAAAACTACATGTTAAATAAAAGAAACGAGGGATCTTTAAATCAATATTAGTTGGTGGTACTAATGTGTTGGGTAAATCATTATTTCAGCCGAAATCGTTGTGAAGCAGCTTAGACCGTTCAGCAGGGCCTTGAATACATTATATAGTGCTTTCATTTATACAGTGCTTACTATCATACATACCAACATTTTAGAACAGGAAAGTGGGAGATTTAAAAAAATGTATATCTCCCAATGACTTCTATGGAAGAAGCAGGGGCATTTTCAGACGAGATACAGGCAAAAGAAAGCCATTTTTGGCTCTAAAAATCGGGAGTATCCCGCCTGAATCCGGTCTGTTGGCATGTATGTACTATCTCTGACAAGGCGTTGAGGCGCTATACAGTGAGTAGCACGCTGCTATTTATGCAGCCGTTCGTTTCCCTGACGAGTAGGGTGACCAACTGGCATGTGTGCAAAATCAGGACGGTGAGTATAAAAATTCAAGACAAAGGGTCAAAATTCAGGACAAAAATTCAGGACAGGAGGTCAAAATTCAGGACAAAACTTCGGGACAAAAGGTAAGTTTTACAGAGACATCAGAAGAGGTTTTGCAATAGTATTTAAGTAAGTAAATAGACAACCACTTAAGTACAAGTCAAAATAGGTTTATATTAGGTTGAGGCAATTGTGCACTTCACGGTTTTCAGTATGCGCGCAGCTTTGAGCAACTTTGCAGGTCTTTTTGTGGTATTTCATATGACAAATAATCTATTAATATGGTTACTGCACTGGGTTGTCCAGTCTGATATTTTGTTTAGAATTCATGGTCCTGAGCAGGCATGTTTGGTGAGAGAAGTGGTCAGGAAGATCTGCTCGGATAGACTTTGTTACTAGCATCTCATATCTGAATGCCATTGTGAGATGTAAAGCAGCACGCATAGGATGCAGCTAATTGGGACCTGCAGTGCTGGACTAGAGTGCGGTCCTCCGAGTGGCCAGCTTTATATAGGGGCTGGTATAGTACTGAGTGATGGATAAGACCCATAGCCAGAGGTCTTGTATGAGGGTAAGAGCATTAATCAGGGAAAGATAGTTATTAACCATCCTGCATCCGCTATAATTGGCTGCAGACTGCTGAGTGTATTATTGTGGGTCAGAACAGTTAGATAGGAGTTGTCATTACTATATCATGCCCTGGCTAGCCATATATCAGCCCTCCTTATTTTATCTGTATATTGGAAATAGTATACTGATTGCAACATTTTATTTCTGTGAGCTTTAAACTGCAGATTCTCATTGATGCACAGAACTGTGCTACAGACTAGAAACCGTATACGCTTTGAGGCATTATTGTAGGGCAGAAGGAGGGACTATCTTTTACATACAGAACATTTTCTATTCAAATAGAAGCAAAATGCCAACACGCAGTTTTACTGATGAAACTATACAGCGCACAAATACTAATGTGTGGAAATGTGGTTTCAGCAAATATGTATCATTTGAACATCAAGAAGTAAAGTGTCTTGATTGTTTTGATCCTATTAAAACTCTGTTTCCAGCACACTTCTGAATTACAAACAAGTCGTTCATTTGTGGTTTCCTAACTGTTGATATGTTTTGAAACATTTACACAGTTTATTTACAGATATTTAAAAGTTGTTGTGTGTTAACAAACTGGCAGCTTACAGCCTTTGTTTTCGTACCCCAAGAAAATTCGGGAAAACACAGAACATTCTACCACACATTTGTCATTATATATCAATTGTATTAGCTTCTAAAGTATAGTAAATAATGACTTTACTGTGCACCAGGATACACCAATCTTTGATGGGACTCTTCAATGATTCCCTCACTATCACCAACAGTGCCTCTCATCTCTTCACAGCCCCTCTCTCACATGTATTTCATTTTTTTATAGTGTCTCTCATACCAATGTAGGGTGCAGGAGCACTTTACATCACACACACATACAAAGAATCATATGTGTGTAGATCAGTGTATAGAACATGTTACATAAGGCAAAGGGCACTACAAGGTGTAGGATGCACGTCACCCATACTGGTACGTATTTTTTAAGAGTGCTTGGTCTGAAAAAGCACAAACTCAGGATTCCGAACATAACACCGTTGTTAGGGGTATCTTTAATGATAAGAACTTATTACTACCCTAATAAAACTTTTTTAGCAACGTCAGGATAATGAAAGACTGGGAAGAAAACATAACTGTGTAACCTGTACCACACACCTTGCATGCAGCTATCAGTTCAATAGCTCACTGTGCTAGATTACATATGTAACTTATGAACTGCACAGAAACAAAAGAATCTCAGTGACAAAAATAGTAACCCACTGAGATCTGCACATAAAATACTATTCTTTGATATGCATAGTACACATTGTTTGAAGCAGGCACATTATCCCTCTGTGCTACCTTAGATGATTCAAAACTCCCATCTCGCACCAGCAGGTACATTAGTCACCAGACACTGGTGAGCCACACCTGAATTTAAGTGAGACCTCTTTTATTGTTGCTTGAAAACTGCAGGATATACAAGGAACTCAGCAGTGACAGCCCCAGTAGCAAAACCATCCCTGCACCTTTCCTGCCTCCAAGGGAAACGCCCGATGCCCAGTCCGGCCAGTCCGGCCTTCCTACCACCCTCCAATGGTTCCCCTCATCTTCACATAGACCCTCTCTCATGTGTATTTAATTTCTTTTATAGCGCTACTAATCCCAATTATGTAGGGCAGGGTGTTGGAGTGCATTACATACACACATATTATATTGAGACAATGACTCATATAAATGTGAAAGTCAATGTATAGGAAATGTTACTTAAGATAGTGGGGGCTTGAAAGGTGTAATCATTCTTTCTTCCCTCAATCAGTCTTTCACCATTCATTCTGTCCTTCCATCTGTGTGCCCATCCATATCCAAACCTATTCAACTATTTGCAAACCTATCCATCATGTATCTTTCCATCCATCATTTCACTCATCCATCCCTCATCCACCTTTTTACTCATCCATCCATCCACACTTTCACCCCATCCATCCACTCTCCCATCCATCCATCCATTCACTCATCCATCCAGCCATTTACCCTTTCACCCATCTAGCCATCCTTTTACTTACTCATCCATCCACCCAGTCACTTATTCTTCCACCCATTCACCCTTTCAGTCATCCATCCATACTCCCTTTCTCTCTCCATCCCCTTTTCACTTAGCCATCTATCCTTCCATCCACCCTTCACCCATCCACCGACCCATCCATCTACTCATCCACTCATGAATCCATCCATTGCCCCTATCACCCATCCATCCTTTCACTCATCCATCCATCCTTTTTCTCATTAATCCACCTTTTCACTCATCTATCCATCCTTTTTTCTATCTACCCTCCCTTTCACTCACTTATCCATCCTTACATCCACCTTTCACTCATCCGTCCATCCATTCACCCTTTCACTTATCAATTCATCAATCATTTCACTCATCCATCCACCCATTCACTCGCCCATCATCCACCCTTTCACTCACCCATCCATCCTTTCACTCATCCATCCACCCTTTTACCCATCCATCCACCCTTTTACCCATCCATATACCCTTCCACCCATACATCCATCTATTTACCTTTTCTCTCATCCATCCATCCTTCCACTCACTCATCCATCCATCCTTTCTGTCATTATCCATCCCTTCACCCAGTCCTTTATCCATTCACTCTTTCACTAATCCATCCAGCCATCCACCCATCCCTTCACTTACTCACTTACCCACCTTTTCACATTAATTATGAGCTGAGCCTTTGTCTGCAGAGTTGCAGACAGAAGGGACCCATCAAGAACTCCACCCTCTCTGTAGTTCCTAAAGCAAGGGGTGGGGGAGGGTTCACTATGCCCCTGCACGTAGGCAATCTGAAAACTTGGAAGTCATGCATGATGCACAGTGCCAGGATGTGAGGCGACTGTGGCATGGTGTTGTTTCCAGGACTCTAAGTGGGATGAAAAAACTTGGGGGTCTCTCCAAAGGGGGTGTTCGATGTAATTAACCCCTTCCCTGCTCATGACGAGCTCAGCTCGTCATGCCTCACGGTGGGCGTGTGCGCATGACGAGCTGAGCTCGTCACGACCACGCCCGCGATCGGAATGTCCAGCACTTGGCTGGAATTCCGCTCGCAGCGAAGGCGTTAAAGGCGCGGCTTAAAAAACCTAAGCTAAAAATCTGTGCCTAGCATAGTGTGTCGCCCGACTGGTATTTTACTACTTATGTCATTGCATCCAGCTATATAATACAACAAGTAACGATACGCCTACAACAAGCCTGAACTATTGGCTTTGCCAATGGTTGTTAGTTGCATAAAATAAAAAAGCAGCAACCATGGCTTTGTTGAATATAATATTGGAAATGTGTCCGTTCTAAAACGAGACTGTGAAAGAACTATAACCTCTTCTTTTTAACTTATTTCACCGGCTTTTCATGAACTGGATCCTCGCGTAGCCGCCGCGTGGGCGTTTTTGTACGTTTCTTCCATCTGACAGAATGCCCCGCCCTAGACCGAGGCAGGAGGAGGCCACCACATGCAGTAACAGTCAGACTGGCCCATTTTCATTCTCTATGTGGCAATCAGCCGGCAGACAGAATGACAATGGGTCCGTCCCAGTCCGTGAGAGGCTGGGTTGGGGCTGCTCTTGAGCACAGAGGATGAGGCCGAGAATGCCCCATCAGGCAGCTGAGGCTTCTCGCAGGGGGACAGCGCTGCTCCCTCCAAACTCCAAAATTACGGACAAAAGGCGTCCGTAAAAGGGATCATCATGGACAAAGGACTTGAGATCCAAATCACGGACTGTCCATGAAATTTACGGATGGTTGGTCACCCTACTGACACGGCTCCAAAGAGCATTACCATAACTTCGTTTTTGCATTGGCGGGAGATTGATAAATCAAAGTGTGGCCATAATTGTCCCTCCTCCAGATTTATGCAGTTGTCCCCCGATTAATAACCCATAAAAGGATGTTTGACTCACTCCAGTGCAAGTCTAGGGTGGAACTAAACTCCCACGATTTTAGCTCCAAATATTCATGCTACACAGGGCTTTATGTGTGGCGGTCCTGCAACACAAAACGAAGTGGAAACGGGTCTCTGTTGGGCTCTGTATTCATGTCTTTAACTTTTCTGGCAAAAACACTGCTCAAATTCTCAACAGTGACTGCAAAAAAACTTCAAGCATTCCATGTCAATCCCTGCTTGCATTTCATCTTTTAGTTTACCTTGTATTCAATGAGGGTGTTTTCTTTTTTCAAGACGATGTGTTTCTGTAGTTTTTTTTCATGCGATAAATGACTAATGCATTTTTAAAAAAAACTGCTTTATTGAAAAAGCAGTCACAGACATGGTGGTCTGCTGACCCCAGCAGGCCATCATCCCTGTGAGTGCTAGACATTCCCAATGGGGTCGCAAATTGCGCTTGTCATGAATATTGATGAGGCATGTCAAAATAGTTTTGTATAATACATACATCTTGTATAATACATAGCAATACAAACATTCGCATGTACCTGTGCTTCCTTAAAGATTTGAAATCATATCTCTTGGGGGCATGGCTTGGAGCCGACAGCAATGGCCGCACCCTAGAGGAGCTCCGGGCTCAATAGCGTAACAGCCCAATATCCGTCCATAAATCCGGCCAGCACAGGGGGGAGTAGCGTGGCAGCGATCGCTGCACCCCCAGACGAACAACGGAATAAACCTACAATACCGCGAAGGACGAAATCAACACACGGCGAGCGAGGTCGGAGCAAAGTGAGGACTAGCAGCGATGGTACTCGCGCTCTAACACCGGCAAGCAGAGCCGGAGACACAAGACAAGTGGCTGCAGAGGAGCCCACGGAGACTGGGAGAGCTGTCCCCCACCCCCCAAATAAAGACAAGCACAACAGAAGGGAGGCCCGTGGCCGCGACGCCTCCGGAGACCCGTTATCGAGGGGCAGGGTAGAGGCCACGCAAAGCTTGAGCAGCTGCGGGACAAGATCGGGAAGGAAACTGCCCGCGTAGCAAATGGAAGCAGGAGGAAAACAAAAACACCCGATGGCCACGTAGATCGAGGCTGGAGAGGTCTTGGGGCAGTAAAGAGACACGAGCTTGGAGGGGGGCCTGGCCTCAACGGTGGGGGTAGAGGCGCCCAGTCACTGGGTAAGCACAGCGAGTGGGGATGAGTGCAATGTTGTCAACAAAAGGTGACAAAAGCAGTGGTCAAGTCGACAAGGCCCGGGAGCGGACCAGCAGCGTGCTCCTGACCCAGTATGAGGAGGACAGCCCGATCGAAGAGGAACAGTTGGGGAGTCGGGCGAATCGGCAGCAGCCAGGGTTTAAAAGATTGAGGTTGGGCGCAAGGTGCCCGACTATGCACGGGAATTGGGAACTCGGACACCTTAAGCCCACCAAAGAGATATGAGGACACAACTCGAGCACCCAGGAGGCGGTTTGCCACGGCCTTGTGGGGACATCTGGGAGACTATCGACAAACGAGGCCTCCGGCAGACAATCTAATTAGGCCCTGGGCGGACAGCCCTCTAGCGGTGACATAGACTGCCTGAGAGGTGAACGGCCGGATGCCAGGGCCGTACAGTTCCCAGGTCAGGCGGTGAAGGGTCGAGGACCGGCACTAGAACCTGCAAGACGGCGGAGAGAGGACCTGAGCTGGTGAGAAGGGCCTCGAGGTGGAACATACTTCATCACATCGGGGGAGTGCCTCCGGCACCCTATTATCTGCAACCTAACTCGGAAATGGTGAAACCAAAAGCCCTATCCACAATACAAACAAATAAAATGGATAAATACGCTGTCGCAAAATCCCATACAGTAGATCCAGGAGCCCAGATGGAAGAAACAGAGATGGTAGAACCTTCACTGACGGCCATCATGGCGGCCATATTGGATCTAAAAGGATCACTCGAGCCCAAAATAGACACTGTCACTGTAGAAGTTAATCTCTTGAGGGCAGACTTTTGGAAAATATCAGAAAAAGTAACAAAAGCAGAAGGAAATATCACACAGCTGCAAAATGCCACACAGAACTTAGAGGAACAAATGCAGCACCTTAAGCAACAACAAGAGGTGTTAGAAGCAAAACTCGAGGACCAAGAAGGGCGAGCGCATCGAAACAACATAAGAGTGGTGGGCGTATCAGAAGGTATAGAAGGTCCTAGTATGGACCTCTTCTTGGAAGATCTTATCCTGAACCACCTACGTCCCAAAAAGTTGTCAAACTTCTTCATCATTGAGCGGGCACATAGAGACCCTATCCCAAAGCCGAATCCGGGAGCGCCAGCACGAACAATTATCGCCAAGATACTTAACTTTAGAGACAGCGACTCGATATTACAAGCAGCAAGAACCCATGGAGAACTTAATTATGAAAACGCAACGATTCGATTCTTCCCCGATTTCACCCTCCAGGTGCAAAAACTGCGCCGTAACTTTGAGGCAGTGAAGAAAGAACTGCGAAAGAAGGACATGAAATATAAGATGTTCTACCCGGCACGGCTGCGAGTAATGGCCGAAGGGAAATCATGGCACTTCTCCAAACCAGAAGAGGCCTGGGAGTGGCTAGAAGGATGGAGAGTGGTAAAACAGAAGTCACCAGCGAAGACCCCCAGGCTCGGGGGGGACGGGGACCGACAGAGAAGCGAGAACGGGACTAGAGGCGGCTGGGGATGAATGATGTCATGGAGAGCCAGACTTCATTAGAGAAGAGGACACCCACACGAAGACGTTAAACTGGGGCCAGAACTGACCGGACCCCGCTGAGATAACTTTGCCATTAAGGATTTGGTGAGAAGGACCCGGGGGAGGTGGTGAGATCCGGGCTGGGTGGGGGGAGTGGGCGAGACACTTGATCCTTTACACTGTGCAATGGAATCACACTAATAAGTTTAAATGGGCTGTAAACGTGGTTGAGAACGGGGCTGGCGGGAGACTCCAGCCTACCCTAGCGCGAAGCAGGTTATATGGGGCGACAGGCTCTCTGCAAGTTGGGGTGGTTTTAGACCTGCCAAGCAGGGAAGCAGGGTGGGGGGTGCAAGTTCAAGGCACAGAAACCTGCCAGGTTGGGAGAATTTACATTGTAGTTGCTAGTTATAGGCTCAGAGACAATAGACACAGAATCACACAAAGGCACAATGGCGAGAGCCGTCAGGTACAAGAAATGATTCCCCAAGGCAGAACACAGAGCTTTGAGGAGGCAAACTTACGCATTCACAGATCAAGTGATTCGAGAGATCCCAATCATTATAACATGAACACTTCTCCAAAATGCCATTAAAATTGTGACATGGAATGTTAATGGTCTGGGTAGTAAGGTGAAGTGCACGTTAGTACTCCAATACCTTCGCCGGCACGGCCCAGACATGGTGCTACTGCAGGAGACCCACCTATGGGGCAATAACTGTAACGCGATGGATAGGTATGGATATAAGCTCCAGGTACACGCGGGGTATACATCAGGCTCTAGGGGAGCTGGGATTCTCATCAAGTCGTCCATCCCACTTATAGTGAGCAGGTGTTGGCATGACAAGCTGGGGAGGTACGCATTGCTAACAGGCACATGAGAGGTGAAAACACAAAATCTCTGCTCAGTGTATATCCCTCCGAGATTACATAGCATCACCCTCGCAGCACTGTGGAACACCATACTCGAAATGCCGCTTGGCACACTCATCCTTGGGGACAATATGAACGCAGTCATGGACCCGCAGTTAGATAGATTGACAGGGGCCATGGGGACACTTGGCAAAGAACCACTGAAGGGCTTCATAGATGCGATGGGTATGATTGACCTGTGGCAGGCCCACAACCCAATGAGCCGACAATATACGCATACCTCCGCTGCTCATAAGAGTCACTCCAGATTAGATTATATCTTCACATTTAAATTACAGGCTGGACAATTTCAAGGCACCATACACAAAGCACGAGGTATTTCCGATCACTCCCCAGTCGAAGTACAGCTACAGGGACCAGCAAAAAATACCACACTACCCCTGAGAATAGACCCATGGCATTTTAGAAATAAGCAATTTGTGGAAAGAGTACAGGTACACACCACTCATTACTTCCAAGACAATGAGGGCTCAGTGGAGTCGGCCTCCACCCTGTGGGAGGCGTACAAGACTGTAATTAGAGGATACGTCCAGGCACAAATAGGCATCCACAAAAAAGAACAGAATAGAGAGTCAGAAGAACTTGAAACAGAAATTAGCCGGCTGGAGACAGAGAATTGGGAAAACAGAGAAGTAGACGAGTCTGTGACACAACGACTTCAACTCAAGCGACAGGAATTAAAAGACCTGGGGGATCAAAATGCGAGAACTCAGGCATTAGCCAATCAGAGAAAACTATATTATGTGGGAGATAAAGCCAACAAAATGATCGCCTGGCTTGAGCGAAGAGATAGAGACAGAGGCTGGGTTTTCTCCACCTCGGAGGGAGAAATTAGCCGTACGGGCAAGGAAATAGCAGAGGCATTCGCCCACTACTATGAAGAGTTCTATACATCTTCCACGAAGCTGTCCGCAGAGGACTGTGACGAACTACTGCGGGAGATCAATCTCCCAGTATTAACGGCAGAAGATAGACAGGCACTAGAGCAGGAGTTCATGGTGGAGGAGATAGTGAGCGCTCTTACAGACCTACAATCAGAGAAAGTGGCTGGACCTAATGGGCTACCAGTAAAGCTGTACAAGAGTGTAGCAAGTAGGATTGCCCCCCATCTCCTAAATATGTACCAATAGTCTAGGGAAAAATGGGAACTCCCCCTGGATCAGCGTACAGCCACGATAATGGTGATCCCCAAAAAGGGTAAACCCCCGGTCGAGTGTGGGTCATACAGGCCGATATCATTGCTAAATATCGAGGCAAAAGTGCTGGCAAAGGCACTAGCAAACAGATTACGGATGGTCATCTCCACATTGGTCCACCCGGACCAATATGGGTTTATGCCCCACAGGGGCACACGACTTAACCTTCGAAGGCTATATGGGGTGCAACATTGGACAAAAACGGCACAAACCGAAGAATCAGTGCTCCTTTCTCTGGAAGCCCAAATGGCTTTCGATAGTATCAAATGGCAGTTCATGTTTGCAACCCTGGACAGAATGGGCTTTGGACCAAACTTCTGTGTATGGGTAAAACTCCTGTATCAAGACCCGCGGGCAAGAGTGAGAGTTAACGGAGAGGTATCTCGCTCCTTCTCACTCAGAAAGGGTATGCGACAAGGTTGCCCGCTTTCACTGATGTTCTTCGCCCTGGCACTGGAGCCCCTAGCAACCTGGGTTCGCAACGACCCAATAATACAAGGCATGCAGGGAGGAGGTAACTGGGAGGACAGAATATCACTGTATACGGATGATATACTCTTATATCTGGTCAACCCGTACAGGTCAGTACACAAGGTGCTTCATGTATTCCAACTGTTTGGTAGCTACTTGGGGTAGACAATAAAGTGGAACAAGTCTCTCATTTTGCCCTTGGCAGGCGCGGTCCCTCGGAGACTGATGGACACGACTCCATTGTTAGTCAAAACAAAGTTTACATACCTGGGTATTCAGATATCCATGGCAGAAAAGGACTTTCTATCAGATAACCTGTACCCCCAAATACAGCGGTTGGGGAGTGATGTGGATTGATGGAGAAAATTACTGGTGTCCTTAATGGGCAGAGCGGTCCTTTTTAGGTCGAGCCTAGGCAGCGCGCATGCGCTGTCGGCAAGACCTGTAGTATTGAGTAAAACGAGGTAGCTCCCGCCTGCTGCTCACCATTTGTTAAGTGCAGTGTCGGTCTTCTTTGCTGCCTGGTAATTGGTTTAGGCAGTGAACGTCACTTCCTATTTTTTCTCAGTGCAGCGCCGACCAACTACAGTTTCCTTACGCTTACACAGCGTAATTGTTCTTTGGAGAACTCTTTTTTAATTAATGCTTGGGTCACTGCTCCATGCATGACTGTGTCGTCCCCCCCACCGCCTCCCACCCTCGGTGTCGTTACCCCCCCATTTGCAATGCAATTGCGGCACTCGTGCTTTAACTGTAAACATCTTAAGCTAAAGCGCGGTGCCACGATTGCTTCAAAAGTAAAGAAATAGAAAAAAACTTTTTTTTTCAATTTCTTTACTTTTGAACCATTCGCGGCACCCGCTTTAGCTTAAGATATTTACAGTTAAAGCACGAGTGCGGCGATTGTAACCAAAGTAAATAAAGAGAAAACAAACGCTTTTCGCCATTTTTTCTCTTTATTTACTTTGCTTTCACTCGCGTCACTCGCGTTTTAACTGTAAACATCTCAAGCTAAAACGCGGGTGCCCTGATTGCTTCAAAAGTAAAGAAATGGAAATTATTTTTTTTCTTCTATTTCTTTACTTTTGAAGCAATCAGGGCACTCGTGCTTTAGCTTAAGATGTTTAAAGCTAAAGCACGAGTGCCACGATTGCATTGCAAATGCTTGTTTAACCCTGCTGTAATTGCTGCCGCTCTCCAGGAGGATCCAAAAGCCATTATTTAGTTGAAGACCTGAACACCCTTTCCGCTGTACAGTTATCTCGGGGACACATGCCTGCACCTTCAAACCTCCGTTGTTGTTTCAACAATACACAGACACTTTTAGATGCAAGGTCTGTCCAGGCACATTGAACATCCCCCTGGGCGGGGTACCCTGGGGGTAGGAGCATGCGATGGTACGAGACAGCTCTTTCCGCTGTTTTATTTCTCCCAGCAATCATGTGACGAAAGAATGCCAGATGCCACATGTGCGGGCATGGCAGAATGTTTCTGCCGCGCAGGCATGACTACCGATCGAAGACAGATAACGGGCATTCCTTTCCTACCACCATACTGCTGAGTTCAAAACACATCTTGCAGGCGCACATTCTTACATATAATGCCACCAGATGCTTCAGCTCTCAACGCCTAGGAAATTATAACGGTTCACATCCAGTCATCCGTCCACCCGTGCATGCATGTTGTCTTCCGGCCATCCGTCCACCCGTGCATGCATGCTGTCATCCGCCCACCCGTGCATGCATGCTGTCATCCGTCCACCCGTGCATTTATGCTGTCATCCACCCACCCGTGCATGCATGCATGCTGTCATCCGCCCACCCGTGCATGCATGCTGTCATCCGTCCACCCGTGCATTTATGCTGTCATCCACCCACCCGTGCATGCATGCATGCTGTCATCCGCCCACCCGTGCATGCATGCTGTCATCCGTCCACCCGTGCATTTATGCTGTCATCCACCCACCCGTGCATGCATGCATGCTGTCATCCGCCCACCCGTGCATGCATGCTGCCTTCCGTCCATCCGTGCTTGCATGCTGTCATCTGTCCACCGACCGCTCTGGCACAGACAAGCCCTTTCCGTCTCTCTCTTGCTGTCTCTCACTGTGATTAATCTTTAAGAAAAATAAAAAATAAAAGTACTCACAGGAACATGTTGCCACTAGGCCGAGGGCCGCAGAGAGAGAGTTTAGCACTGATACACATTTTTCTGCAGGAAGGCATTGTATCTCCGGTCTGGTCTGCAGGGAGGCTTTCCAGAGTGAGAACTTAAACATCCTGTCTAGCTCCACCCCTGGGCCCGGTGACAGCTCCCCACACATCCTCTGAAAGCTGCCGAACAAGTTTACTTGTCATCTTCGCTCCCATTTCAACCGAAAAATCATCTTCAATTTCAAATATAGCAGAATGCACAGATGAATCAGGCCTCCTCTCTGGCCACTATGCCGCATGTCACACAAGAAAGGAATAAGTGCATCCATTCCCTTCAACGTGGGATGATTCAACAACACCGCACAAGCCCGTTGCCCCGGCGTCAGGCCTGGAATCCAGCAGCCTTCTCCAGGACAGTCAATGATTAAACAGTCTCATGCACCGGGGCACTCAGTGCTGGGGTGCTAACTGAGGCTAACTGAAGCACCCAACAATGACAGCTGTGCATATGGTAAACACACACACATAAACAAGTGCACACGCACACAGATATGAACACAAACACACGCCTACATACATGTGCGTGCGCACACACAGATATGCACACACAAGCACACACATCCATACACATGTGCACACGCACACACAGATATGCACACACACACACAAGCACACACATAAACATGTGCGTACGTGCACACAGATATGCACACACACAAGCACACATCTCAAAATAAACAAGCATTTGCAGTGCAATAGGTCTCGCATTTGTGAGAGTTTAAGCTAGTAGCATTGTAAATGACAATGCCTTTTATTTATGTTTTAAAAACCAAACAATAAATAAAAGGCATTGTCATTTACAATGCTAATAGCTCAAACTCACGTAAATGTGAGACCTATTGCATTGCAAATGCTTGTTAAAATGATGTCATTACCTAGGCTATTATATGTCCTACAAAATACCCCATACAAAATACCTATGAAAGTGTTCCAAGATATAAATAGCGAACAGCGAAAACTCCTATGGGATGGAGGCAGATCCAGAATAACTCTGTGTAAATTCCAGATGGGAGTATATGAAGAAAGGCTCCCAGTTCCAGACATGTGTAAATACTACTGGCCCTCACAGTTGACAGTGGTAAACGACTGGGCATTCACTGACCGTAATCACCCGGCCTTCAGAGGAGACCACTGGGCTATGGGTGAAAGGGGATGTGAGAAGTTGGCCTGGTGTATGCTGTCCACTAGTTAAAGTGGGCACCTTGTACCAGTCCAAACAACCCTTATGGTGATTAGGTCAAAGATAACCTTTATTGAAAGCTATCCTAGTGGTAGCTATGGAGAGCAGCCTTCAGGCTAAGTCTTGAAGGAATGTGAAGCACCTTGTTTTACCAGAATGCAACCTTATAGTATTGGTTAAATGAAAGGGAAACCACACAGTAGTTATAAAAATATGTATTTATTATATATAACACTCTCTAGTATCCTCTACACGAGGATAGAACACAAATAAAATAATACAGTTGCAAAGAATCAAACGTAAGTAGCACAATACACAGTGGGCTCCCGGGGGAGACCAAACCATATACTAAATAAGTGGTATAAGAACCACGACTCAGGACTAGACCTAGTCTAGAAGGTGTAGAATCGCTGGGACCCCAAGGAACCACCCAAGGTGAGTGAGTAGGGACCCCACGGAGGACGGGTGCAGTGTGGGAACATGACCGCGTGCTCTGTACAATTCAATGGGAAAGTCGCGGTTGGAAAATAAGAGATTAAGGTCCCTTCCCAGCAGATTACAAAGACAACCCTTGGAACTTAAGGGTTTGGAGGGCCACCCCAACCGTGGATACCTTTGTACCAGAGTTACCTATCCCAGAGAAGCCGGGTGCATAGGTGCGAAGTGGCGTCGGAAACCCTCGTCGTTCTCTATGGATGTCGACAAAGAAATGCTGCTGCTGGAAGAAAGAAAAGTGTCCGGTGGAATCCAAACGTGGATTCTAGATGAGAAGAACCTGAAAGCAGAGGGGACAGAATCTGGGTCACTTTGGAGTGACCAGGGGCTCAGTAGACGAATGCCGACCGATGTCAGGTGCTTCAGGTGTGTTGACGGTGATCTTGACTCTTCAGCTGCGAGGACCCGGAGACGTCTAGGACAACCAGGAGCTGGAGGCGAGCTGTCCCACGAAGGATGTCGAGTGCTGAGGGGTAGGTGTCCGGCGGGAGCACCAATCAAGCCTTGGCAGCGGCAAACAACGTAGATGGTCAAATTCGGTGTCGATCTGGCCCAGCAAGAACCAGGAGACTCACAACAGCAAGGGGAGTCAGGGCAGGCCTGGAGCAACCAGGGGAGCCTAAATAAAGCAAAGTTGACCCTCAAGTGGACCCACAGGCCGAAGGCACAGGAGTCGCGAGGGGACCTCAGGCGGTTTCACAGGATACCAGCTAGCAGGGCACAGAGTGCGAGGATGCCAGAGTCCTTCTCAGAACAAGATGCGCTGGGGTCAGGGCTACAATTGGCCCAATGCACGGAATTGTTGCACGACAAAAAGCATGTGCAGCTGCAAATGCACGCAGTGCACAGGAGTACGGATTTTCGTTCCCCACGAGGGATATCCGCCTCAAACTCAGTGAGAGGGCAGCTCAACCATGGAGACCTTCAGAAACCTACCTCCTGTGTTGCTGGAGCCTTCGGAGTCTGCAGGAGCTCAGGATCAGCAAACCGGTCAGATGCGTTACGGGGCCTGCGTTTGCAGGGGAGTGACTCCTTCACTCCAAGGGAGATTCTTCTGTTGTCTTGGAGGTCCTCAGGGTCCTGCACGAAGCCTGTATGGATCACGGACAGTGGCGAGACTGGGGATGGCAAGGGAAGACGAAGTCGAGCCCAAGGGAGGTCCAGTGAAGTCCAGCATGTCCAGACGGTCGAAGTGTAGTGGTATCTTCTTGCAGAATCTTGTCCAATTAAAATCTAATGTCCTGTAGCCAGGTAACCCATTTTATACCCACGGGAAAGGGTTGGACAGATTCTAGGGCCCCTCCTAGGGGAGGGACAGGACAGAGGGGTGGCTACACCCATGTCCTTTGTCCAGTTTCGCGCCAGAGCAGGAGCAGATGGCTCCTAGAACTGGTTTGAACTGGACTATGCACAGGGACACCAAGTGTGCCCCTCATGCAGACTTTCTGGCACTGTAACAGTGCACCCACCCAGCCCCAATACACTAAATCCTGTCTGGGAGGTGGTCACACCTCCCTGTGACAGGATGCCTATTGTGTTGCCTTCCCCTGCTCGAGCTTGGCTCAGCAGCAGGAGGCCAGACTCGTGTCTGTGGCTGGCAGCATCCATTTTGTGCTGTAAGGCTCGAGAAAGTTGATACCGGTAGACTTAGGTACCCCCAGAACCTCGGTTCTGAGGGGAAGAATCATACCTCCCACACCAGTTACTGATATGGAGGTGTGATTCCAAGGTGTTTGACACCAAACACGACATACATCGTTGCAGTCGTTTTTGAGATAGCATTTACCGCGAGGTTATAATGCACCTCTACCTATATGTCTGGTAGTATCACGTACATCCCGGGAGAATGGTCTCCGAAGACTGCAGAGGGGCCCTGCTCATGCAGGAGCACCCTCTCACGTAAAACCCAGCACCCTGCCTTCAGGATTGTTAAGGCCTGCTATAGGGGTGACTTATAAGGTTTTAAGTGTAGTGATATATATAGATATAGTGAACCTATATCTCTTGTAAGTGGTGCACGCACCAGCTTACACAGGCTGCAGTAGCAGACCTAGAGTTCCATTTTGCATGACCTCTCAGGGGTGGCATAATACATGTTTCAGCCCATGGGAGGCCTCTGGGGTACCTATGCCCTGGGTACCTGTGTACCATACACTAGGGACTGATAAGGGTACCCCAGTATCCAATCTGGAGTTGTACCAAAGTACATACATATCAATTTAAGGGAGAAAGCAGATAGGCTGGGGTCCTGGATAGCAGGATCCCAGCCAGACTAGTCAAAACAGTGGGTGCAAAAAGCAGTAAGTGGGGGTATCCATAAGAAGCAGATCCTACTTTCCTACACAACCCCACCACCCCCCAAACGAAAGGAGATGAGACTAACCTTGCCCAGTTGATTCTTCATGTTCTAAGTGGAAATATCTGGAGAGTCCATCTGCATTGGCATGGTTACTCCCAGGTCTATGTTCCACTGTATAGTCCATCCCCTGTAGGGAAATGGACCACCTCAAAAGTTTGGGGTTTTCACCCTTCATCTGTTTCTGCCATAAGAGGGGCTTGTGGTCAGTCTGAACAATGAAGTGAGTTCCAAACAAGTATGGCCTCAACTTCTTCAGAGCCCAAACCACAGCAAAGGCTTCCCTCTCAATAGCTGACCAACGTTCCTGTCTGGGGGTCAGCCTTCTGCTAATAAAAGCTACTGGCTGATCCTGACCCTCTGCATTCAATTGTGATAACACAGCCCCTACCCCCAACTCAGATGCATCAGTTTGAACAATGAATTGTTTGGAATAGTCAGGACTTTGCAGAATGGGAGCAGTGCACATGGCCTGCTTGAGTTCATCAAATGCCTTTTGACAGCTAACTGTCCACTGAACTTTCTTGGGCATTCTCTTTGATGTAAGATCATTCAAGGGAGTCACTATGGACCCATAATCCTTTACAAATCTTCTGTAGTACCCAGTCAGGCCCAAGAAAGCTCTGACCTGAGTCTGGGTAGTTGGAGCAACCCATTCCATGATGGTCTGGATTTTGCTCTGCAATGGTTGAACCTGGCCTCCACCCACAAGGTTTCCCAGGTACACAACCTGACTCTGCCCTATCTGGCAATTAGTAGCCTTGATAGTGAGGCCTGCCTTTTGCAAGGCCTCCAAAACATTTCTCAGGTGGACCAGGTGATCCTCCCAGGTGGAACTATAGACAGCAATATCATCTAGATAAGCTGCACTATAGTCTTCCAGGCCTGTGAGAACTTTGTTCACCAGCGTTTGAAATGTGGCAGGTGCATTCCTCAAGCCAAAAGGCATCACCACAAATTGGTAATGCCCACTAGGGGTTGAAAATGCTGTTTTTGGCTTGGCATCCTCGGCTAGTCTGATTTGCCAGTAGCCAGTGTAAGGTCAAAAGTACTCAGAAACTTGGCTGAGGCCAAAGTATCTATGAGTTCATCTGGCGTTGGAATAGGATGAGCATCAGTCCTAGTGACTGCATTGAGTCCTCTGTAATCAACACAAAACCTTATCTCTCTCTTACCATCTTTGGTGTGAGGTTTTGGTACCAAGACCACTGGACTAGCCCAAGGACTAGTTGAGGGCTCAATGACTCCCTATTTTAACATCTTCTGGACCTCAGTCCTGATGCAGTCCCTGACATGGTCAGGTTGCCTGTAAAGTTTGTTCTTCACAGGTAGGTTCTCACCTGTGGCCACTTAATGGGTACACCAGGTGGTCTGACTTGGAGTCAGTGAGAACATGTGCCTAAACTGATTGAGGACCTTCCTGCAATCAGACTGTTGCTGTTCAGTGAGGCTGCTTGCCAAAGCTACACCATCTACTGAGCCATCATCAGGGTTCTGTGAGAGGAGGTCAGGGAGTGGGTCACTCTCTTACTCCTGTCCCTTATCAGTAGCCATGAGCAAGCCCATGTCTGCCCTGTCAACATAAGGCTTGAGCCTGTTCACATGGAGCACCCTGTGGGGGCTCCTGGGAGTCCCAAGGTCCACCAAGTAAGTGCCCTCTCCCTTTTGCTCAAGTATGGTGTGGGGTCCACTCTACCTGTCTTTGAGAGCTGCTGGGGCCACAGGCTCCAGCACCCACACCTTCTGTCCTGGCTGGTAAACAGTCAAGACAGCCTTTTGGTCATGCCAGGCCTTTTGCAATTCCTGACTAGCCTCAAGGTTTTTGGATGCCTTCTTCATATACTCAGCCATCCTGGAGCGGAGACCAAGTACATAGTCCACAATATCCTGTTTAGGAGGTTTGAGAGGTAACTCCCATCCCTCCTTCACCAAACACAGTGGACCCCTAACTGCGTGACCAAACAAAAGTTCAAAAGGGCTGTAGCCAACCCCCTTCTGTGGCACCTCTCTGTAGGCAAAGAGAAGGCAGGGCAATAGAACATCCCATTTTCGCCGGAGCTTTTCTGGAAGCCCCATTATCATGCCCTTTAGGGTTTTATTGAACCGTTCAACCAACCCATTGCATTGAGGATGATAGGGTGTGGTAAACTTGTAGTTTACACCACACTCTTTCCACATTGCAGTTATATAACTAGACATAAAGTTTGTACCTCTGTCTGTTAAGACCTCCTTAGGAAAACCCACCCTGGAGAAAATTCCCAGGAGGGCCCTTGCCACCACAGGTGCTGTGGTGGTCCTAAGGGAAATAGCTTCTGGATACCTGGTAGCATGGTCCACCACCACCAGGATGTAAGAATGTCCAGATGCTGTTGGAGGGTTCATGGGACCAATTATGTCAATCCCAACCCTCTCAAAGGGAACCTCCACCACAGGTAGTGGTATCAGGGGGGCCTTTGTAGTACCACCTGCCTTACCACTGGCTTGGCAAGTGATACAGGAGCGACAAAACTCCTTTGTTTCCTCTGACATATGAGGCCAGTGAAAGTGAGGGACAAGCCTGTCCCAAGTCTTGCTTTGGCCTTTGTGTCCTGCTAGGGGAATGTCATGTGCTAGGGTGAGTAGGAAGCCCCTAAACTTCAGAGGTATAACCAGCCTCCTGGTGGCACCAGGCTTGGGGTCTCTACCCTCTGAATATAGAAATCCCTCATCCCAATAGATCCTGTGGGACCCACTGACATTCCCTGCAGCCTCAGCAGCAGCTTGCTGTCTGAGGGATTCAAGAGAGGTGCAGGTTTGCTGCTCCTGGCTCAGATCTGCCCTAGAAGGTCCCCCTGTCCCCAAAAACTCAACCTGATCAGGTTCAAGTTCATCTGAGACAGTTCCTTCTATAGGACTGGAGTCATCTTCCTCAAAAGGCTGACCCTCACTCTGGGCCTGGGGGGAAGACTCAGCCTTACCCCTCCTGCTCCTCTTCTTGGAAGGCACCTGGTCCATCTTTTCAGGATCCAGGGCCTGTTCAGTGGCTCTCTGTTTGGCCTGTGACCTGGTCACAGCAAACACATCTGCAGTGATGCCCAACATTGCTGCATGAGTGCTGAGTTCTACTTCAGCCCAGGCTAAAGTCTCCAAATCATTGCCCAACAAGCATTCCACTGGGAGGTCTGAACTTACCACAACCTTCTTAGGTTATCCCTCCCCAGGTGAAATTAACAACTGCCAAGGAATGATCTGTCCTGACATTGCTAGCATTGGTCACTTGGTACATCTCACCAAGTATGATCTGGTCAGGGTCCACAAGATCTTTTGTCACCATTGTGACACTTGCACCTGTGTCCCTGTATGCCATGGCCTCCTTACCATTTATTAAATGCTGTTGCCTGTATTTGCCCAGGTTACTGGGACTAACAAATAAGGAGGCAATATCCATGCCTCCATCACAGACTAGAACTGCCTGAGCTGGAGTTCTGACTAGGCCAGAACCCATCTCAGAGCCCAAGGTTAACCCCACTATTCCCTTGTTCTGTGTACCACCACTTGAAACTGTGCTATGGGGAGCAGTTGCCTTAGGGGCAGTGGTGGTAGGAGTAGAATCCTTGGCCCTTGGACAATTGGCATCTTTTGTCCAATGGGTCTTCTCTTTACAGATATGACACCAAGGTTTCCTTTTGCCTTTTCCCTTGTTAGATTGTGACTCCCCCCCAGATACAGATTTTTGGGGCCCTGATGAAGACTTTTGATCTTTATTTTTGTCCCCACCCTTATTTGAGTTCTTAGAGTCTGGTTTCTTCTGGTCAACACCATTGGTCTGAGTTTCCTGCTTCACCCTGATTCTGACCCACTTATCTGCCTTCTTTCCCAATTCTTGGGGAGAAGTCAGCTCAGAGTCAACCAGGTATTGATGCAACAACTGGTTTTGGCAATTATTAAGGATCTTCTCCCTCATAATCAACTTGTACAATCCTTTAAAATCATTCACCTTGCTACCAAGTAATGAGCCTTCCAGAGCCTTAATGGCACAATCAACAAAGTCTTCCCAGTCCTGAGTCTGTGTCTTCTGGGTGTCTCTGAACTTAATCCTGTACTGTTCAGTGGTTAAGCCAAACCCTTCAATGAGAGCACTCTTCAGGACTGAATAGTTATCAGCATCCTCTTCTCTTACAGTGAGGAGCTTATCTCTACCTTTGTCAGCAAAGGAGAGCCACAAGATAGCTGCCCACTGCTCTCGAGGGACCCTCTGTACTTTACAGGCCCTCTCCAAAGCAGTTATCCATTTCTGGATGTCATCCCCTATATGGAAGGGAGGGACAATCTTGCTCAGGTTCCTATGATCAAAGGTGTGTTCCCTAACCCTAGGGACACTATAGCTGCCACCATGGGACTCTAGTCCCAATTTCTTCCTAGTCTTCTGGACTTCTAGGGACTCTTTATCCAGGGCCAATTGCTGTTGCCTGAGTCTAAACTTAGCTTTCTCAAGCTCTAGCAATTGGCACTCCCTGTCATAAGAGTTGTCCCTCCTGCTAGAAACAGAGGTCCCTATAGAATGTCTAGAATGATCTGACTCAGCAGAGGGAGATCTAGATCTCCTTGGTAAACTCTGCACTCTCCCTGGAGGACTAAAGTGAGGGTCCTCTTGATCCTCTTCTTCCTCTTCCCCCTGGGGATCTGAGTTGTTCAGGGGTGGATCATTTTGATCCTCCTGTCCAGGGTTGGACTCTAGGTCATAGAAGGTGTCCCCTCCTGACCTATCCTCTTCCCCTGTACCACCCACTCTATCCTGCTCATCTGACCCTGGAGTCTTCCTAATGTCATCTAGCAGTAATGCATCTATTAGACGTTGAGTGTTGGCATTTCTCCCTGTCTTCAGCTTCCTAGATACACACATAGCTTTTAATTCAGTGAATGTAAAGCTATCATATTTAGTATGCAGGATGCCACCTGTGGCATTCCCAGTAGAAGACATACTAAGTGAGGTATAGTGTAGGCACCTACCTAACCTAGTGGGAACTAAACTCTCTTAGGTTGGAGAAAGGGTGTGCTAGACCCTTGACTTACCCAACCCCAAGTTCAGTAGAACTTACTATCCTAAGCTAGTGTTATATGTTCCTAGATACTAGTGGTTTTTCAGTTAATCAATACAAAAGATTTTCTGGTAAAACAATGCAGGCTTGAATCCCAACCGCTGCACACCAATGTGAGAAGTTGGCCTGGTATATGGTGTCCACTAATTAAAGTGGGCACCTTGTACCAGTCCAAACAACCCTTATGGTGATTAGGTCAAAGATAACCTTTATTGAAAGCTATCCTAGTGGTAGCTATGGAGAGCAGCCTTCAGGCTAAGTCTTGAAGGAATGTTAAGCACCTTGTTTTACCAGAAAGCAACCTTATGGTATTGGTTAAATGAAAGGGAAACCACACAGTAGTTATAAAAATATGTATTTATTCTATATAACACTCTCTAGTATCCTCTACACGAGGATAGAACACAAATCAAATAATACAGTTGCAAAGAATCAAACGTAAGTGGCACAATACACAGTGGGCTCCCGGGGGAGACCAAACCATATACTAAATAATTGGTATAAGAACCATGACTCGGGACTAGACCTAGTCTAGAAGGTGTAGAATCGCTGGGACCCCAAGGAACCACCCAAGGTGAGTGAGTAGGGATCCCACGGAGGACGGGTGCAGTGTGGGAACATGACCGCGTGCTCCGTACAATTCAATGGGAAAGTCGCGGTTGGAAAATCAGAAATTAAGGACCCTTCCCAGCAGATTACGAAGACAACCCTTGGAACTTCAGGGTTTGGAGGGCCACCCCACCCGTGGATACCTTTGTACCAGAGTTACCTATCCCAGAGGAGCCGGGTGCATAGGTGCGAAGTGGTGTCGGAAACCCTCGTCGTTCTCTATGGATGTTGACAAAGAAATGCTGCTACTGGAAGAAAGAAAAGTGTCCGGTGGAATCCAAATGTGGATTCTAGATGAGAAGAACCTGAAAGGAGAGGGGACAGAGTCTGGGTCACTTTGGAGTGACCAGGGGCTCAGTAGACGAATGCCCACCGATGTCGGGTGCTTCAGGTGTGTTGACGGTGATCTTGACTCTTCAGCTGCGAGGACCCGGAGATGTCTAGGACGACCAGGAGCCGAAGGTGAGCTATCCCACAAAGGATGTCGAGTGCTGAGGGGTCGGTGTCCGGCGGGAGCACCAATCAAGACTTGGCAGCGGCAAACAACGTAGATGGTCAAATTCGGTGTCGATCTGGCCCAGCAAGGACCAGGAGACTCACCACAGCAAAGGGAGTCAGGGCAGGCCTGGAGCAACCAGGGGAGCCCAAATAAAGCAAAGTTGACCCTCAAGTGAACCCACAGGCCGAAGGCACAGGAGTCGCAAGGGGACCTCAGGCGGTTTCACAGGATACCAGCTAGCAGGGCACAGAGTGTGAGGATGCCGGAGTCCTTCTCAGAAAAGAAGCGCTGGGGTTAGGGCTACAATTGGCCCAATGCACGGAATTGTTGCATGACAACAAGCATGTGCAGCTGCAAATACACGCGGTGCACAGGAGTACGGGTATACGGTCCCCACAAGGGATATCCACCTCAAACTCAGTGAGAGGGCAGCTCAACCTCAGAGACTTTCAGAAACCCACCTCCTGTGTTGCTGGATCCTTCGGAGTCTGCAGGAGCTCAGGATCAGCAAACTGGTCAGATGAGTTACGGTGCCTGCCTTTGCAGGGGAGTGACTCCTTCACTCCAAGGGAGATTCTTCTGTTGTCTTGGAGGTCCACAGGGTCCTGCACGGAGCCTGTATGGATCACGGACAGTGGCGAGACTGGGGACGACAAGGGAAGACGAAGTCGAGCTCAAGGGAGGTCCAGCGAAGTCCAGCGTGGCCAGACGGTCGAAGTGTAGTGGTATCTTCTTGCAGAATCTTGTCCACGTAAAATCTAATATCCTGTAGCCAGGTAACCCATTTTATACCCACGGGAAAGGGTTGGATAGATTCTAGGGACCCTCCTAGGGGAGGACAGGACAGAGGGGTGGCTACACCCATGTCCTTTGTCCAGTTTCACGCCAGAGCAGGAGCAGACTTTCTGGCACTGTAACAGTGCACAAACCCAGCCCCAATACACTAAATCCTGTCTGGGAGGTGGTCACACCTCCCTGTGACAGGATGCCTATCATGCTGCCTTCCCCTGCTCGAGCTTGGCTCAGCAGCAGGAGGGCAGACTCGTGTCTGTGGCTGGCAGCATCCATTTTGTGCTGTAAGGCTCGAGAAAGTTGGTACCGGTAGACTTAGTTACCCCCAGAACCTCGGTTCTGAGGGGAGGAATCATACCTCCCACACCAGTCACTGGTGTGGAGGTATGATTCCAAGGTGTTTGACACCAAACACGACATACTTCGTTGCAGTCATTTTCGAGATAGCATTTACCGCGAGGTTATAATGCACCTCTACCTATATGCCTGGTAGTATCACGTACAGCCCGGGAGAATGGTCTCCGAAGACTGCAGAGGGGCCCTGCTCATGCAGGAGCACCCTCTCACGTAAAATCCAGCACCCTGCCTTCAGGATCGTTAAGGCCTGCTATAGGGGTGACTTATAAGGTTTTAAGTGCAGTGATATATATAGATATAGTGAACGTATATCTCTCCCAAGTGGTGCACGCACCACCTTACACAGGCTGCAGTAGCAGACCTAGGGTTCCATTTTGCATGACCTCTTAGGGGTGGCATAATACATGCTTCAGCCCATGGGAAGCCTCTGGGGTACCTATGCCCTGGGTACCTGTGTACCATATACTAGGGACTGATAAGGGTACCCCAGTATCCAATCTGAAGTTGTACCTAAGTACATACATATCAATTTAAGGGAGAAAGCAGATAGGCTGGGGTCCTGGATAGCAGGATCCCAGCCAGACTAGTCAAAACAGTGGGTGCAAAAAGCAAAAAGTGGGGGTAACCATAAGAAGCAGATCCTACTTTCCTACAGGGGATATCTAGCAGCATGATACCGTAGAAGTAAAGAAAAACAGTTCCCTCCACACACGCAGACAGTAGTGCGAGCTTGGAGAGAAACGTCAAAACACCTAGGCTGGGAAGGAAAGTTGACAGACAGAACTCCACTGTGGGATAGTGACCAGCTAGGGGAAGTGGGGGCCCTAAAAGGATTTAAAAAATGGGAAGTGTTGGGAATCGAAAGACTGGAGGTCATATGGAGGGGTCAGAAACAACTCACTTTCGAAAACCTAAAAGTGAATATGAAATGGCAGACACAGAGAGATACAAATACATACAATTAGGCCAAGCCTTGCGCCAATATCTTAGAGAGGGGGAGACTCTCCCAGACCACTCACCTTTGGAGGACAGACTATTAATAGACCCAATGGTAGCAAAGGCCACCTCATTAACATACAAAAACAATTCACTCAACCCAGTGGACTCTCTGAGGATGGCCTGGGAAACAGAATTAGGACTCCTAGAAGACGACGATTGGGAGGAGGCAATTCCATAGCCCGCGGGAGGTAGCCATAAAGGCCTGATTTCGCCTCATTCAATTGCGTATCCTTCACAGGTCATACGCCTCAAGAACACTAATACACCGACTGGGGCATGGTCTATCCAAGTACTGCGCGAGGGGCTGTGGTGAAGTAGGCTCCTTCTTTCACATTATTTGGGAATGTAGATCCATTCATAGCTTTTAGAAGGAGGTGACGGGAGTCATGTCTGAAGTCACTGATTTAGAGATTCCAACGGAGCCGAGATGGCTGCTATCATGTGTTACTGGTGAGGAAAAACGGCCCAAATATACACAGATATGGCTTAAAGTGGCAGCAATAGTGGCAAAAAGAAACATAACCAAAATGTGGGGGGCAAGCCGACCACCAGATCTAGTGGAGTGGGAGAATGACTTAGGGGCATATTAACAACGGCCAGCGATAATTATCGCTGGCCGTGCTTAGCGTGAGGAATCCTATCGCCGGCTATCGCTGGAAATTATCGCCATGCTAGCGCTGTATTAACAACGCTTAGCGCAAAGGCGATAATTTTCCAGTGATAGCGATGTTTTCCATGGAACATCGCTGGTTTTCCAGCGATGTCCCATGGAAAACGGCGATATACTTGGCGATAGGGCCTGTGGTCTTAGCCACACAATCCACCCCCATGTTAGGTATGCCTTAGTCAGGAATTTAGCAGACGTTAAATTCCTGCGTTAAGGCATACTTAACGCAATTTAAAATATCGCTAACCCACGTTGCTAATATGGCGATACCTGGGTTAGCGATATTTCCCCCTGTTGTTTTCACAGGCACGCCCCCTTTGCATCTCATTAGCGATGCGATGGGAGGCGTGCAGAAAACGGACGCTAAGTCAGGAACCACGCGCTAGCGTGTCCTTGTTAATTCGGCGATAAAATTATCGCCGCTTTTCGTCCGAAAACGGAGGCTAAAGCGGCGATAATTCATTAACGCCGCCTTGTTAATATGCCCCTTAGATTGGTGCTCTGGGGCCGAGAAGGTAGTATATAAAGCCAGAGGATGCCCGCGAAAATGGGATAAGATCTGCGGATGATGGAGAACATACAGGGGTCACTGAGTGGGGGGGTGGGGAGGGTAGGAGATGATATGAGAATGTGAATAAGCCTCAAATCCACTAACAGAAAAAAGTGCAACAGTTGACTGACCAATAGTTGAATGTACCCAGGGCCGGACTGGCCATAGCGGGCATCGGGCGTTTCCCCGGGAGGCTGGAAGGGTGAGGGATGGTTTTGTTACTGGGGCCGGTTTTGCAGCAGTGCTGCAATTTCGGCCCCAGTAAAAAAAAGCAGCAGTGCGCACTTGCGCACCTCCAGGGGCTGGTGTGACAAATTTGCCAGGGCTGCTTTGGGTTCTTAGTCCGGCCCAGAATGTACCTGGGTAATAGCCAACTGGAATGTACACAACAGGCCTTCACCTATGTTGGAGTTCAATGTAGGGAAACCACCAATAGGAAAACACATTTCAAATATCCCACCAAAAGGGAAACACATCCCAGGAAACCAACCAACAGTGAAACACAAACCAGAGAACTTTCTGACAGGTTAATACATGCAAGGAAACGAAAAACAGTGAAAAACACTCAAGGTAACCAACCATTAAGAAAATGTGTGCTAGGAAGCCCACCACCAGGGACACATAAGCTATGTAATAACCAATGGGGACAGGGGATCCAAATCCCAGCCAATGTTGAAATGAAAGCGAGGTAATACACCAAACAAGAGAGAAATATATACCACGTAAACCGCCTACAAGAAAATGCATCCAGGTCACCCACCAATGTGGAACCATGTCCCACAAACCCACCAATGTGAAAACATTCCCTGAGTAACTTATCAGTACAAAGCGCGCACAAACTCATCGTCGCTCTGCCAAGGATCAGAGCATCATGACTCCCTTCCTGAGAGCAGGCTGGTGCAGAACAGATGTCTGGGGAAGCCATCTTTGATTGGCTGTGCCTTTCAGACAAGTAAGGGTTTCCTTCAATTTCCTCTCCCTACATCCTTGTCCTCCTTTAGGTGGCAAAGCTGAGGCCCAGGTTGGTGTCTGCAGATATGCCCCTTGCACTGGAGCTCATGATAATGGGCCTCTCCTGTTGCTCACTGATTCACTCACCCACGTCAGAGTTGATGGTGTCCAATACTAATGGATCCTGGGAAAGCAAAACCAATGACATGCCCACTGAACCTGCCCTACTTGCACTGGCCCCTGCTTGACAGGGAGTTTCCTCAAAGTCATTGGATGCAAAGAGGAACTTCTGATGCCTGATACCAAGCATGCCTCCACTCTCCAGCCTCTGCCCTCAGCCTTGATCAGTCAATCACCCCCTCCTGCCCGCAACAAGGTGCAAAACTAGAAGTCATTCCTGACTCCAAAATCACTGTTGACACCCAGATGACCTCAGTGACCACTGCTACTCCTGCCTTCTTTAACACCTCTTTTTCCTAAGCCACCTTAATTACTTGTCTACTTCCAACTCCCAACTAAGTTAACTCACTCTACACTGGATTGTCCAGACAGCCAACTTCCCACCTCTAAGTAATCCAGACCACTGTTACAGGTCTGGTAGTGATGATACAGCCGGAGACTCCATCTCAGTGAAACTGAAATCTCTGTTCTGGTTCTCAGTTAAATCTTGAGCCACCTCACAAAACCCCAACAACAAATTACAGAACCACAGCCCTGGATACTCCATATGCTCCTCTGACAAAAGCCTTTTCCAATTTCCATGAACTCACAGCAAAAGACCAATACTTTGCAGATCAAGAGCATTTACTATGGAAAATGCTGTAAATTAATATATTCAGCAATGCCAACAACCTTGTTGGAAAGCTGCCCATCCTGCAACAAAGCCATCCGCTTTGCATCAAATCAACCACCATGCAACCAACAACCACCTCATAACCAGGCAATTTCACACCCTCGCTGACAACCTCACAACAAAGCAGACCACCATGCAGCAAGACCAGCCATCTCCTAACAATGACAAGCACCACATAGCAAAACCTCTCACTATGCAGTGAAGCTAACCTAGGGCCGTCTTAACAGCATTATAGCATTATGCAAAGAGGGTGCACTGGGTCCTGCCTACACAACCACTCACAGGAATACAAATGTTTAACTGAAAATTAGTGTTAAATTCTGGTCTGCATGGGACCCCTATTCTCGTGGGGCCCCCGGGCAACTGCCCAGTGTGCCCAGGCGATAAGACGGCACTGAGATGACCACCTTGAAACAATGTTCACAATCCCTCACCAGAGCACAAGATCAATAAGGATGGGGTTGCAACCTCAAGGGGGCTATAAATATCTGCGTATCATTGTGACTCCTGGCCTAAATCTAATGTAGGTCCATGTGGGTCACCTCTAACATTGATAGAGATTAACAAAGCAGTGCAGAGAGACTGCAGCCAGCTGGTCAGGAGAGTGAAATCCAAAACTGGCACCACAAGGTGAAGCACCAGAATTGCCACTGCATGCTGCGGGCCTGGTCTTAGGGCAGAGGTCTTCAAACTTTGGGCTGCGCCCCCTAGGGGTCCATGGCTGTGATGGAGCAAGGACTCACAAATGAGACTTGCTCGGAAGCAATCCTCTCACAGTATTCATTTATTAATCTTTGCAATGTTTGTACTAATCAATGCACACACGAACATAAGTAGAAGGAAGCTTGTCTATGTGTTTTAAGCTAACAAATAACGCTTGTCTAATCTAAAATGGCCGCTAAAGCGCGGGAATCCTATTGCGCATGTCTCAACCATATCACATGGTGTGACGTCTTTCTTTGCTTGGAGGGAAATTCTTGCTGCTGCGCAGTGTGTATTAAAATGGCTGCTTAATGTTTTCACGTGCTTCAGCTTGCTTATATGTTGCAATTAAACTGTGGTATCCTAATGTTATTAATGCGGGATAGAATTTATAATTAAAGGGGACTAGAGTAGAAAGAGTGGGTATACAGTGAAACACTTTATTTGTGATTTTAATATTTTCTTCTTTGACTTTTAGTAGTTCGTAAATTTGGGCCTGGGGTTGGTGACTGAAAACTCGAGAGACAATGGTTCTGCGCATGCGCCTTGCGAGGCTACCCAGAAGAGAGGATGAAGTCAACCTGGACGTCGTCCAAGGCCGTGACCTGATGGCCAACGTTATTGTACCCACGATGTCCCTACCGGAAAGAAACAATTTATATAAACATTGTCACAAACTTTGTCGTGAGACGGGTGGCAAATAAAGCAAATGTATTAATTGTGATGGGCGGGATTTTAAAAACAATGGGCTTAAAGAAATTTAATTAAATCGATATGGTGTGAGGATCAACCCCCTGTCCCCGTCCAATCAGAAGTAGTGGACCCATAATTCTGCAACATTTAGGGGAGGTACATGAGCGTAGAAGGGTATAATAAATATAGAATTAGCTAATTAGATAGATATAGGCTCCAGACGTACAAGCTGATCGATTGCAGACTGAACCGCTGTCCAGCGAGGTCCTGAGGTGGGGGCGGCGGAGTACCTTAGAAGGAAGACACGGGAGAAATCGAGGAGAAGCGAAGTACCAGAGAGGGGAACGACGCAGGTGTTGTTAATAGAGAGGTCACCGGTCCTGTCCTGAACCTGGAGGAGGTCTTGGCTCTTTACCCTTCCTGAGTTCTACCTTTCCAACTCCTTGGCCAAGGGGTTTGGTTCTCGCACTTTTAGGTAAATATAAATGCAAACCTAATTGCGCTGCTGTCTCTATCTTCTCTTTTCTGGGAACCGTCATTGATCGATAAATTGATTATTATGCTTCATCCTTGATATACGATTTAAGTATCATATGGTTCTGTATTTTACTCTGCTAAATCTTTAGATAAACATTTTAAAACTTCCTGACTCAGTGATTATTTCAGGAATTTGAATTGTATTGAATGTCACTCATTTTAAACTTCCCAATTAGCAAGGGGTCCATTGGTAAGTCATTACTCTTCAAGCAGAAAAGTAATTGGTAGCAGGGATTTTGATAAGAGTACAACTGACCCACCAGCGGAAATTGCTAGCGTAGTATGAATGTATGGGCCCAAGTGAGTATTTTGTGTATGAATGCTTGTTGTTGTTGTTGGATCAGCTGTTTTCCCAGGAGGGGAGCAAATGCTTTAACAAGTACCAGATGGCCTGGAAGCGCAACTTTGTTTATTTGGCACGTTTCCAAGCTGTCCATATTTACAGGAAGTGGTTGAAGTGCTTAAAAACCATATAGGAACATGTGATCTGTGCAATGGGGGTGGAGTCACAGGCATAACTACAAGGAACCAAATATTCTGTGTGTTGTTTTGTTATTCACTTTCAGGGTACTGCATATAAATAACTTACAAACCTTAAACGCAAAATCAATGCAAGTTAAACTAATTGGTGTTCACTGCAGATGTCTGTACGTGTTATCAGAGAGTCACAGAATTGAATTCTCATTGTGGGGGATACTGTATCTGACACCCGCAGTGGGGAATAATGACTTGTGTATGTATTGTGAGGTCCCACCCTGTAACAAAAATCACTGTGAGTATGTAAGTCGTTATTTTAAAATTGTATTACACACAGTATAAGATAGGCTGCTGCAAAATGATTTAGGGCCTGAATACGAAATTGGAGGTCCAACCGCCGGACCGCCGTTGTGGCGGTCAGGAGAAAGCCACCAAGCCTGCGGCTTCCCGACTAGTGTATTCTGAGTTGACCAACGGGCCGGCGGTGTGCCGGTGGCGGTCTTGCGGCAGCGACATGCTTCGGCTCACAGAGCTGCAGTGCCTGCACTGTTACCATGCACGATGCAGTGAGCGCACGACAGTGCAGGCATAGGGGGCCACAACATGTACCCCCAGCCAGAATGCCCAATGGGTGAAAACGCATGGGGCCCTGTTTAGGGCCCCCTCCTTGCCTTTCCACCAATCTTTTCATAGAGGGAACCCCGCCATGAAAAGGCTGTTGGAAAGGCAACTTGTAATACGCATGGCAGTGTCTGCATCGGCACCGCCTCCATTCCTTGCCGCTTTACACACTGCAGCGGAATCCAGGATCCTGGCGGTGGCGACGGTCTTGTATCAAGCTGGTTGTGGTCCGACCACCGCACTCGTATCCGGCGGTCGGACCACCGAGGTTGCGGTGGTCGGACTGCCATTGCGAGTAAGGCAGTCGTAAGCTCGCCATACTCGTAATCAGGCTCTTAGTGTTTAGGGTAAAACAAGTGCTTTCAAAGTATATATTTTAGTAGTAGGTAGACTGTATCTAATGCAAGCAATTTTTATAAGTGTCCAACAAAAGTACTGTGAGAAATTTGGTTGTTGGTTGAAGGGGGGTGGGGAGTAACCCCTGTTCAAGCAACAGCCACAATCACTGTCAGGGTGAACCACAAAAAATCACTAAATTAACCTGTGCTTAACTCTCTGGTAGCTTGGCATAAAAGAAATCATGTTTAACTTAGAGGCAATGTGTAAAGTATTTATGCAGCACACAAACAGTAATGTGAAAACACAATACCAGAAAAATTCCACACCAATTTAGAAAAATAGAGTACATTTTAATAAATTATTTGGCACCAAAGCGACAAAAATCCAATTAGTAGAACCGGAGTTATGAATTTTTCAAGTTTTATGTAAAATCTAGCACCTAAAACATCAACCGTGGATATCTAGGCGCGTGAGATTGTGTCAAAATCGAAAAATATGGCCAATCGCGATGGAGCATGGGTCAGCGGATGGAGCACGGATCAGATACAAAGAGTGGTCAGCGCTTACCTTTGGACTTAGAAGAAATTTTGAAGAAAATGTTCTGAGAAGGTAGAGTTCAGCGGGGCAAGGCTGCAAGCGGTGTGTGAGAAGGGAGTGTCATTGTTGGGGGGATCCAAAGGACGAAGCCGCTGTGAAAAGTTCTACGTTCAGACGTAGTAATTTTTTTGAAAGTCGAAAATCTTCAGCCGGAAGAAGCTGGAGTCTGTAGCTGGCAAGAGTTCCAGGAGGCCGGATAATCCTCTGCCGAGGTGCCTCTGAACAGGGTTTGCTGCTGCGGAGAAGAATGTAGCAGGAGATGCGCCAAAATCTGGCCAACCGGCAATACCACCTTGGGTGCCTAGACGAGCAGGTTGGTCCTGGCCTTCCCTCGGTTCTCGGAGCAGTTTTTTGTCAATTTTTTTTTAAGTCACAAGTTTTGGATTTGTGGCAATCTGGGCACCTTCAGAACCACCACTAAGGGTCCAGGACTGGAGGGGCACCACTTGGGGGGTTTGGACTCACCCAGGCTGGGTCCAGGTGCAGGTTTAAGACCACAGCAGCAGGCAGTCCTCTGAGACTCCTTAAACACGTCCAGAAAGTGAACTGAAGAGTGGGTCAAAGGATCCCCGTTTTATACATGGTGCCTTCTTTGAAGTAGGAGAAGTTTCTTGCGAATCCCCTGTGAAATGCATGAAGTTTCCTGACTCCCCTGCTGTGGCTCCAAGCTGGCTGCATGAACAGTGCATCAGTCAAAAGTCCTTTGTGTCAAGGCAGAGCACAGCATATTCAGTTGTAAGGGGGCTGTGCCCAGCACTGCCCCCCCCATCCTGCCAGTTGATGGCCCTTCCATGCACACCTAATCCCTCAATTGTGTGACTGTCTGGGAGGAATAAACAAAGTCCAACTTCCAACTACATCCAGTCATGTGACTCAGGATAGACTGTATGCATCAAAGAGTTTAGGGCAGGAAAATGGCAACTTTCTAAAAGTAGCATTTTCAAAATTGTAACTTAAAATTCAACTTTACCTTTAAAGAGGACTTTTAATTACAATTTCCCGTTTTTTTAAGGAGTTTCCCAAAGTGCCGTCAGTCTCTGGTAAAACAGATACATGTGCCGGTTTCTGAGAGAGGATCGGGTAAACGTGTACATTAATCATAGTGTTGTGCAGGCTCACGTTTCACTGGCCATCTCATCACACCAGGGAAACAACTTAACTTATTTAGAGTCACCAGCTATGCTGCCTCCCTGCATTCATGCAGCACAGAATCTGGGCTGCAGGCAAGGGGTTAGCTTCACGGGGTGTGTTTGAGGTGTTCCCCCCTCCCCCCCAATAAATGTATTTTCTGCTAAATAGTTGGGTACGGTTGCATTCAGTCGGGTATGGTGAGGTGTCTGTCAGATTTCAACAGAAATGTTTACCTACACACAGATAAAATGCACACACACTTTCAGTCTGTTTTGAAAGTCTGCAACAGTGTTGGTTATTTTACAAAATAATGTGTTTTCTCTCACTTGGGACAATACCGATCTGCTTTTGTCTCCCTTACCATTCCCCCTTTAGCCTCTCTCATGCGCCCTTCTTGTCGTATAATGAAAATCTGAAGCTCCCCCCCCCCTTACTGATCAAGCCAGGGGGAGTTTGTGGGGAGCGAGCAGAGCCCGGATTTGTTGCCCCTTCACTTGTTCATGCTCAGGGCCATGTCCAGTGTTCATCAGTCAACAAAAGAGAGGCTGAATGGGGGCTCATAGCCTTGAAGCACCGCAAGTGTGTCATCAAATGAGCAGAGAGCAAAATTGTGTCAGGAGCAGTAGGACTGGCTGGGCAACTTGTAAGCTAATTAATGATAGGTCGGCTCACACAGTGCTGCCTCTGTCCAGGGTGGGGATTGAATGGTTGATACAGCCAGGTGATTGGCTGCAGTGCTGAAAATTGAAAAAGTGTACTTGGGAATCCCATAAATTGGGGTCAAGGTGTGCAGCAAAAAGGTAGTGGAGTCACAAGGGGCAGAGTCATGAAAAGCGGCAGTCAAAAATGTATTAAAAAATCTGGTTTGGTGACATTGACAACAAGAGCAAACGAGACAGTTCTTCTGGCTTATTTAATTGGTCACTAACAGGCTGAATTTTAAAATATGTTAAGGGGTTAAGGGCCATGCTGCATACATTTTGTCCTACCCAACTATTTTCAGAGGATAATAATAGGAAAATAACTCTGGTAGTTAATGCACATGCTGGAGAGATCTATT
This sequence comes from Calotriton arnoldi, assembly GCA_963921515.1. Classification (NCBI taxonomy): domain Eukaryota; kingdom Metazoa; phylum Chordata; class Amphibia; order Caudata; family Salamandridae; genus Calotriton; species Calotriton arnoldi. The sequence goes on along the minus strand of CAWUFW010002688.1, from coordinate 1,980,743 downwards.
CTTTGTCTACTCAGAGTTTTGACTTGACATAAAGTAGCATGTATCTGCTGCAAAGCACAATGTTTAACATGCAGATCACAGACTTGTATTTTATGCAGTGGCGGCTAGTGACATTTGAAAGTGGTGAGGCGTACGGGGGTGGTTAAATCTGTCAGGCCTCTGCTATTGTTCGACAACCATTGTTTTAATTTTAATGAAACGTTTGCACATAACGTGCATCCTTTAGTAATCCTGATTGATGCATTCTCATCTTCTGGCAAGGCAGGTAAAAAGCCATGAATGTAGCCATGACAAAGGGAATCTTTAGCACTCAATGCAATTACATTTTCTTTTAAAGCATTCTCAACTGTTGCTCATCCTACCTAGCACTGCTGCCGGCCACCTCCTCGGTGCTCTTCTCCTCCTGTCCCGAGTCAAAAGCCATTAACATGAGAATAGCTCCTGGAGGCCATTTAACAAGCAACTACAGCTACCAGAGCCCTTTAGCAGAACGAGAAAGCTATGCATACCTCACAGCTCGCAACACATACCATGTGTGATCTTGGCTTACTCATAAGTTTAGATTTACTAACGAGCTATCCAAACCCTCGGTGTTGCATTATTATAGTCTCCTACATATAGATATTTGAATTTATCTCTGGATTTGTCAAGATGGGAGCAGTCACTTCTCTTTTGCTTCATACAGGGTCAATTTATTGGTCCCTATTTTTCAAACATTTTTTAGACCCAGAGGGGAACATAGTTTCCACCTGCCCCTGTGACAATCAAGCCGCACAATGACTATTGCACTTCAGACATAAAGGGCTCTGCACTCAACTAAACAGATAAATACGTGTAAATGGATATTAATGTCCATAGTCCATCACACATAAAGATGAAGTGGTATCTCCCAAATGAAACACGTTGTTAGGCGGCTTTGCTGGAAAAATACGTTTTTTTTATTCTTTATTCTTTTATTCAATAGAAGTTCCTTAAAATCACAGCACACGTTTGGCTGTCAAATGTGTGCTGTGATTTTAAGGAACTTCTATTGAATAAAGAATAAAAAGAACTTATTTTTCCAGCAAAGACGCCTAGCAACGTGTTGGACTATGGACATTAATATCCATTTACACGTATTTATCTGTTTAGTTGAGTGCAGAGCCATTTATGTCTAAATTTGTTTTGGGGAAGGTCTTTTCTCCATTTTTAGGAGCGTATGAGGGCCACGTCTCCGGCTCATTGCACCACGCCTGAATTCATCCTCATAGCCACGACACGTCATCGGCTGGTGCAGGAATTTGTTGCCCTGACCTCTCTCTGTGCTTTTGTGGACTATTGCACTTCATGTTTTTCTGAAAATTGCACAGCCCAGCACGATGGCACTTTCTGATACCCTTGTTACGGAGGTTAGGTTTCCAACGATGTAGACCAGCTCTCCTTCATTTACAATCCCTAAGTTTACCTGAAACTGTTTTCAGTGTCTGTGCCTTTTTGAAAGCAGCTATTAGGGCTAGACAAACCATGATGGGTTAACTCGTTTGAATTTTATGTGCAATGTGGTTTAGTATATGGAGTTTGGTTGAGATGTTTTGGCTTAATTTTGGGGGATAGTAGGAGCGCATAGCAGACCCTACTTGAGGTTTTTGTTCTCTCTCTAGTCCCCTTTTTTCGTTCTTTCTAAACCTCAGCCACTCCCTATACGAGTGTAATGGAGCTTTGTAATCTGATTATGACCTGCATTTTTTTGCTCATGGTTATTTGATGTATTGAGGAATTTAAAAGTTGTTTATGCACTCATAGCTTTTTTAACTGTTTTTAATGTATGATCATTTTAACAATTTCATGTGTAAATATAGTTATGTGCAATATTTCTTGGTACTTTTATGGTCTATTTCTATTTAGACTGAATAAAGTTATATTGAATTGAATATTTACTAACGGACTCTCTTTGAGCAAGAAACGATCTGGTAAAGCCAGCGGTGAATGTAATCTATGGCACGTGACTACACAACCTCATAAAACACATTGACATTGGCCTAACAAGCACAATCAGCCAGCTGGAAAGAGTTATATGCAGACCCCAAATGCAACAGAACCCCCATTTCGTTCTCCCCCCCCCCCACTACCCTGGTCCAGGAGGTAGAGAAATTGATGGCACCTATCTGTGGTGAGTGCAGGAGTACAGAGGCAGCTGTGCACCACTCTGTGCAGGAACGACGTGACCTTTACTGCTCCATCCAAAGAATACTGTGCGCCTTGAAGCCAGCCCAGCACTTCTTGCTGCAGCAGCTCCATGTGACCTTCCTCTCACTCTCTGCCCACAGAAGTGATCCGTGCAAGGAGTGACCAACTCCTGGCAGTCCATGGGTGCACTACACATGCTCCTAGACTCCCCTAGGCCAATCCAGACGCTGCTTTCATGCTAGTAATGCTATACCCCAGCATGAGAGAAGTGCCGGGATTAGTCTGAGTGGGCTGGTTTTGCACTCACACAGGGACTGGGAGCCAGTGGCGTAACGAAACTTGAGGGGGCCCCCCTGCAAAGTACATGGAGGGGGCCCCCCATTCTCCGTGTCAGTCAAGAGCTCTCAGGCCAGCGACCCGCCATAATGCAGGGGCTCACCCCAGCCATAAAAAAAGGATTCTGGTTCCTCCATTGGTCACATCCGCCCTTTCATTGGGCGATTTACATACATCAGTAAATACTGCTGCTGCGCCCTCCAGCAAAGTTACATAACACTGCTAGGGTGACCAACTGGCATGGGTGCAAATTCAGGACGGTGAGTGTAAAAATTCAGGACATAGGGTCAAAATTCAGGACAAAAATTCAGGACAGGAGGTCAAAATTCAGGACAAAACTTCGGGACAAAAGGTAAGTTTTACAGACACGTCAGAGGAGGTCGCGCAATAGTATAAAAGTAAGTAAATAGACAACCACTTAAGAACAAGTCAAAATAAGTTTATATTAGGTTGAGACAATAGTGCACTTCACGGTTTTTCAGTATGCCCGCAGCTTGCTACCTTAGACGATTCAAAACTCGCATCTCGCTCCAGCAAGTATTAGTCACCAGACAATGGGGAACCACACCTGAATACAAGTGGGGCCGCTTTTATTGTTGATTGAAAACTACTGGATATACAAGGAACTTTGCAGTGCCAGCCCCCGGCAACAAAACAACTCCCCCCCCACCTTTCCAGCCTCCCAGGGAGACACCCGGTGCCCGGTCCGACCAGTCTGGCCTTGCTACCACCCTCCAATGGTGCCCCTCATCTTCACATAGACCGTCTCTCATGTGTATTTAATTTCTTTCATAGTGCTACTCATGCCAATTATGTAGGGCAGGGTGTCGGAGTGCGTTACATCACACACATCATATAGAGACAATGACTCATATAAACGTGAAAGTCAATGTATAGGAAATGTTACTTAAGATAATGGGTGCTACAAGGTGTAATCATTCTTGTATCTATCATTCAGTCTTTCACCATTCATTCTGTCCTTCCATCTGTGTGCCCATCTATATCCAAACATATTCAACCATTTGCAAACCTATCCACCATGTATCCTTCCATCAATCATTTCACTCATCCATCCCTCCATCCACCCTTTCACTCATCCATCCATTATTCATCCATCCACCTTTTTACCCCATCCATCCGTACACTCATCCATCCACTCTTCCACCCATCCATCTATTCACTCATCCATCCAGTCATTTACTCTTTCACCCATCCTTTCACTTACTCATCCATCCACCCAGTCACTTATCCTTCCACCCATTCACCCTTTCAGTCATTCATCCTCCCTTTCTTTCTCCATCCCCCTTTCACTCATCCATCCATCCTTCCACCCACCCACCCACCCATTTACTCATCCATTCATGAATCCATCCATTGACCCTATTACTCATCCATCCTGTCACTCATCCATCCATCCATCCGTTCTCTCATCCATCCACCCTTTCACTTCTTCACCCATCTATCCATCCTTTTGTCCATCTACCCCCCTTTCACTCACTCATCAATCCTTACATCCACCCTTTCACTCATCCATCCATTCACCCTTTCACTTATCAATTCATCAATCCATCCATCCTTTCACTCATTCATCCACCAATTCACTCACCCATCATCTACCCTTTCACTCATCCATCCATCCTTTCACTCACCCATCCACCCTTTTACCCATCCATCTACCCTTCCACCCATACATCCATCTATTTACCTTTTCTCTCATCCATTCTTCCACTCACTCACTCATCCATCCTTTCTTTCATTATCTATCCATTCACCCTTTCATTCATCCTTTCACTAATCCATCCAGCCATTCACATATTCCTTCACTTATTTACTCACCCACCTTTTCACATTATGAGCTGCGCCTTTGTCTGCAGAGTTGCAGACAGAAGAGGCCCATCAAGAACTTCACCTCTCTGTAGTTCCTAAAGCAAGGGGTGGGGTGGGGTCACAGTGACAGTATACCAACCAGCAGCCATCTTCCCCAGGCAGAAAAATCTCTTCCTGTTGATTGGGAAAAATGGAGTCTGAACAGGCCCGAACTGGAGGTTTTTCCCCAAAGAGCATTACCGTAGTGTCCTGAGGTCTTTGGAGGTTTTAGGGCAGTTTTCCAGATAATTACAGCAGGGACAGGGGAGGCGAGAGAGAGAGAGAGATTGTTTCGGGGGCTGTTTTGTGTTTCCATCCCGGCCCTGTATTGACGAAATATATCTGAATGCTACCTCTTGATTTTACGGGCATGTCCAAAGCTAGCGTAAAGGGTGCCTTGCTTTGTTTTGTTCGGTGCACTCTTTCTAATTTGGAAAAAGATCTTTTTCCATCTGTGTTTGAATATAGAGCCGCAGGTCTGCTTCAGCAATGCTTGGCACATGTACACATAAATGAACAAACAACATCATGCACTTCAAACGAAAACATACAAAATCACATTCGTAATGTCAAAATTGAGTAAACGTTAAAGAACAGAGTACAGAAAGAGTTTTTCAGGAAACAGTTTAAAAAATATATATAAAAGCTGCGGTCATCATGTGAATTGAGATATTTTCCCACTGCATATTAGGAGTAATGGAATATTTTAATATGTTTGCCAATTAAAGCGCAGCTCAAGATCAAATTTTCTATACAGAAAGGAAATTAATAAATGATAACTACGGTTTGTGACAGATTCCTGAATTGTAGATCAACATTAGCTGAATATTTTAAACATAAATTATGGAATATGTTATACGTTTGCATGTTTCATAGTTTATTAATGGAATGAAAAGTTTAGACCTTTATTCTCGCCGAGCTCTCCTTCTCTTGCCTGACATGTTCTTCTTTGACATTCTATCACCGACTCGGTCCTAATCTGCTTTTACATATGGGCGGTCAACATTTTTCATGAAATATGCAACATTTTGTAAAAAATTATGTGAAATTATGCCTATTGCGTGAAATGCACTTGGCCAATAATTTTCATAAATTTGAACATAAGTAATTACATAACTCATGTACAAAAGACATCACGTGGCCTGCTCTCTCTGGGGCCCCCACCCCCATCCTTTTTCCTTTCTGGGCCGGGCTCTGACTAAAGAGAAACAATGTAACTTGTTACTTTGTTTCTCTTCAGTCCCGGGTCAGCGCGAGGAGCTCAGAGCAGGCTGCACACTGGTTCAGAGCAAGCCTCTCTCTCACAGCTCTCTACCGAAGAGCTGAGGGGGGGCCCCCTCACATACTGAAGACTGGGGCCCCCCCCGCACCGCGGGGGCTGCGGGGGTGTTTGTTACGCCCCTGCTGGGAGCCTGTGCCTTTTCCCAGCTGTGCAACACAGCTTGGGTTGGAGAGATCCAAGTGTGCATGTCGGTCTGGTCATCCTAAGACAGCCGGCCAAACCGACATGCACACTTGCAGTGCCCAACACTCCTCCTCCCCTTGCTGCAGCTGCTGTCCAGTGTCAAGATGGCCCGCCCCGCCCTAAGACTGACTCAGACGCTCAGTAGGCTGGGCTGTATTACATAACAAGGGGACCCCAATACTAGAACCAGGGGTGATATATGATTAAGAGAGACAAAGGTTCATAATAGGCCAATCGGTCCAAAAGATATTACATTAAATCTAAATGAACATCAATCCTGTATCCTATTTCATATGGCAATTTTTTTTTAGCAAATATAGGGAGGGACACATATAAACATTGTAAGTTAATAGATTTATTTTACAATACTCGAAAATATATAGATTCAGTGCTCACAAGTAAGTAAAGAAAGGCGTGCGCCGTAGCGGAAGAGCCGCCGCTGATTTTCTGTGGGCACTTCAGTAGGTTAGTGCTTCATCACTGAGATCCTTTCGTTGCTTGCAGTTTATACGCTTCAATCCTTCTATTATAGCACGGTGAGCAACGAGCCATCATCAAGGAGTTGCATGCAAGGCAAGGATTGGAAGCTTACTATGTTTTCCTCAGTCTTTCGTTAGTCTAAGGTGAAAAGGGTTCCTTTCAGGTAGTAATAAAGTCTTGTTAGTACAGATAACTCCAACCACTGCACCTGGCTCTTCGACGGACCACCTCCTTGATGGACTGGAACCTGCACCCCCCCAACCCCAGCGCCTTGAGACCCTTACGGGTGAGTAGTCACGCTTAACAAACGCCTGATTGATTGACTGCATACATTTTAAATTCTGACTTAGGGCCTGATTTAGAGTTCAGCGGATGGTTACTCCTTCTCAAACCTGACAGATATCCCGGCGTCTGTATTACAAATGCCATTGGATATAATACACGTGCAGTACGATGGACAGGATATGCGTCACATTGGTGACTGAGTAACTCATCTGCCAAACTCTGAATCAGGCCCTTTGTGTTTGTCTAGATCAGTCACTCGTAACATAAAATGCCTGTCCTTATGGATGATATGTGACTCCTACACAGTGTGACCCCCAATGTCTTATGTAACATTTCCTGTACATGGATTTGCACACTTGTATGATTCATTGTCTCTATATAATGTGAGTGTGATGTCAAGCGATTTGACACTCTGCATTGGGGTGAGTGGCACTATAAAAGAAATTTACAAAAATGATTAAGTGCAATTTAAACCATTATTAGTGCAATTACTCATAATGTCAGATACATCTGACATTCTTACAGTGCATGCATATCTCTTATGCATTAGGATGACCCAAAGTCAAAAATCTGGATAGAAATCATAGTTTTTCTTAAGCACTTGTGACGTCATAACAAGCTGAGGGCCTTTATTTCCCTCCATTGCATTTGCATCGAAGTGTTTGGCTCCAGGTAGCTCCCAGCTAAGATGAGACTCCAACAAAAGAAGCGCTGATGGCCCTTTAAGTGAGGCCTTTAAGTTGGGCCGAGCAGGAAGTAAAAAGTAAGAAACCCCTCTTACCCCAGCAGGTTCCTGCTCTGAACAGAAAGCCGACAACATCCAGAGATTCCACTAGGGCCGCTGGGTCCTGCCAATTTCCTGCACTGATTGTCTGTCAGCAAGCTGCTCTCAGTTCAGTTTAGCAGCTTTAAATTATGGACAAACGCAATCTGTAACACAACCATTTAGTGACAACGGACACTTGTCCAAAATCACAGACGGTCCATGTAAATAACAGACAGATGGACCCCCTAAGGAAGTGTGGTGAGACCTCAACACCCCCAGGCCTGCACCAGCAGCATCAAGGCCCCCAGTGCACCACAGCTCTGGGTCTACTGATGGGCTTGCCCAGGCCTGAGAGGGGGAGGTGCAGTGGTAGAGCTGCCAAGGAAAACAGCTGCAGTGGCCATACCCAGCCGTTCCATGGATGGATGAAAACAGGGGAGCTGAGAAGCAAGATGTGTGCTCCTCTCTCATTTACACATCTTCAATGAATGAAAAGTTGGACCCCGCAGCCGATGCAGCCATAGGGACAAGACTGTACGCCCTACACTCAAAGCCAGACATGAGAACAGGATACTGACAAGCCCCAAGGCACAGGCTCTATGGTGCCAAGGAGCTAATGGTGCATGTTGAGGAACCATCACAGGGTTTGTATTCGCTTCAGCAGGATTAATGGCGAGCCCACCTGTGCAACCTCTGACTTTGGACAGGACACACAACTGCCCATCCCTCCCCTGTCCTACCATGTAGACGGGCAGGAGAGGGTCAGAAACAGCAAAAAAAGGTCAACACATACAGTGGACTTCAGGCTTTACAAAGACTAGCTTGAAATAAAGCACCTCACCACGACACACCTGCTCTTAGTATGTTGGCATGTATTCGATAGAAATACCTGATTAACAGCAATGACTGTTAGCTAACTATTAACTGAGATTATAAATACTTCACCAATATTTTTTTTTTTATAAGCGAGGTTGAAATTCCAAACTCTCCAAACTCTTTAGACCCCCTGGTAAACATCTGTGCAATCAGGGATGTCTCGTCACTGGCTGTGCACCAAACAGGCCCTATCCCCTCTGAGCCACAATGTGGCTTTGAGCTTCATAAACAAATATAAAAATTAATTGAACTCCATTTCAACAATTAAAATCACAAGACCCACACACGTGTTTGGGATCAGATGTAAGTAAGACAGACAACCATTAATTTTTGCATCGCGCCAGTAGTGTAGTGGTATCATGCAAGATTCCCATTCTTGCGACCCGGGTTCGATTCCCGGCTGGCGCATCGCTTTTGGGCCTTAGTTTGAACATTGCTGGGCCCCGGGGGAAGCAGAGTCGCAGACTAGTCTTCCCCCGGGGTCTTTCGCGCAGGGGAGGACCAGGCAGGGTTAAGGGGTGGAGATAGGGGGTGGGTATAAGAGCGCAGGGGAGGAAGGCAACTTCCTCTTCCTGCGCTCGGCACCATCGGGAGGGCTAGTTTCGAAAGGAGTAGTAGTTAGTATTATTAGTGGTAGCGTAGGCCAAGGTGTGCTTTACTGTGTAGCGGTATTTTCTTCAGGCGGTTGCCGGTGTGTGCGGGAGCCACTGGCCGGTGGTTTCGTGGACTGCAGGCGAGGTTGCGACGTGGAGGCAATGTCGGGCGTCTCGGCCGACGAGGTAAGGGAGGCCTTGCGGGTACTTGGGCGCGCCGGGCGGGAGGATCTCCTCCGGCCCGGTGTGCTGGGTGAGGCGTGGGTGGGGTTTACGAGGGCCCCGCGGGCGGCTTCAGCTGGGGTGGCGGCAGCAGTTTTAGCCTGCCAAGAGGAACCACCGCCGCCTGGGAAGTGCGCGGTTGGGAGGGGGCGGGGCGCGCCCAAGAAGGAGCCCGCGCGCGGAGGTCGGCGGAAGAGCCTGCCTCCGCCCCTGTCTTTCCCGCAGCTTGACTTTGTGTCCCTAGGGCCGGCAGGACTCGCGGCGGGGCCGGTTTCCACCGGGGAGCTGCTACATTCTCCTGAATGCACGCGAGTGGAGGAGGGAGGGGGGGGGAGGCCGAGGGGCCCAGGCCAGTACACCACACGGCGGGAGAGGTTTTGGAGCGAGCAGTGGTGGGAGGGGGTCGGGGGAGGTGGGGGACCCTGCACCTCGTTCTTGGAGCCTGGGTTGGGCACAGGGGGTGTGGGTGAAGGCTTGGGGCAATGGGTGGACGCTCCCATTGACCTCTCGGCTGGGTCCAGGGTGGGTACGCCGGTTCCTGTGGGGGGTGCCAAGGGGATGAAGGAGGTTTCTGCCCTGGTGGCAGGCGGCAGTGTGGTGGGGGGCTCGGTGACGGCCCATCAACCTGGAATTTGGCAGGCTGGAGGGGGGTTTCAGGGCTACTGCCCCCCCCCTCCCCTTCCACGCTGGGAGGCGCTGGCGTGGGAGGACAGGATCAGGGAGCAGCGCCTTTTAGTGCAGCTGAACGAGGCGAGGTGGGAAGAGCAGAATGCACCCAGGGTGGGTGCGGCCTGGGACGCTGAGGCCGAGGGGCCCCCTACTCCCACCTCGGAGGAGGAGAGGGGGGCGGAGCAAGAGGAGTTGGACAGGGCTGTGACGGGCAGGCTGGGGGGGGCAGGTAGCCTTAAGGGGCCTCCGGGCCCGGTAGGGACGGCCAGGACGGCTTTGAGGCCCGATGGTGCCGGGGCCCACTCAGGTTGGAGCGACCTGGGGGGTAGGGGGGGATCCAAGCCGGCGGATGTCGGCAGAGTGCGGGGTGGCCCGGCGGGCTGCAAGACGGCCCCTGGACGCCGGCTTGAAGCAGTAGGGCGGTCCGCGGCGGCCATCCCTCCAGCGCGGGAGCGGGCAACGGCGTCGTGTATGTCGGGTGGCCGGGGAGTGTGTGCTGCAAAGAGTAAAGGTGTGAAACGTGCAAGTGAGAGAGGTGTTGTGGGCGCCTGTGGCTGTGGAGCCGGAAGTGGAGTTGGACTATGATGAGGAGAGTGATGAGCTGGAGGATGGGGAGGTGAGGGATGACGACGACAGGACGGGGGGGTGAAGAGCAACAGCGGTTTTGGTGTTTTACAGGTCCATAAGCAGACGAAAGGCAAGGCAAAGGCAGAGACACCCAAGGCTTCCACCTCCAGAGGACGGCCCGGAGAGATGCACTCATCACTGTCAGGTGAGGGGTCTTGGTGGACGGCTTGGGATGGTGGGCCACAAGGGGGTAGGAAGAAGGCTTGTAGGTCGGTGGGTGTGGGGGAGGGGTCGGTGCGGGAGACCGGTGAGTTGCAAAAAGACAGGCCGTCACGGGTTGACAAGCAGGTGGGAGGTAAGTTGGTTTCTACGGCGGGGGTTCAGACTGACAAGGTGGAAGGGAAGGACGAAAAAGGGGACAAGTCAGAGAACAAACACCAGAAGAAGCTCCCCTACATGGGGCTGGCCATTCCCTTGGGTTCTTATTTGTCTGACAAGATTAAGAGTAGAATCTGGAAACACGAGAATGTGGACGTGTTTAAATTACTGCACAGGGAGGTGCAGGCAAAGGAGGGTTCCAAGGAGGAGGAGTGGGAGTTGACTAGACGGCCTAGGGTTCCTGTGACTATGGAAAATTGGACTTCGGCGTGTGAGAAGTTGGCCTGGTATATGCTGTCCACTAATTATAGTGGGCACCTTGCACCAGTCCAAACAACCCCTTATTGGAGATAGGTTAAAGACAACCTTATTGAAAGCTATCCTAGTGGTAGCTATGGAGAGCAGCCTTCAGGCTAAGTCTTGAAGGAATGTAAAGCAGCTTGTTTCACCAGTCTATAATCTCTTGAGTGACCAAATGAAAGAGGACCACACCAGGTATATATTCAAAATATATGTATTTATTGCTAAACACACCCCTCTAGTCTCTTTATGAGGCTAGAGTTCGAAGTACATAAGTTATAAGTTATTTAAACACAGTAATAGCACAAATACACGTTTGAGCCCTAGGGGCGTACCAAACCATATACCAATAAAGTGGTATAAGAACCACGACTGAGCTAGACACAAGGCCTAGAGCCTGTAGAAGTGCTTGGACCACAAGGAACCACCCAAGGTAGTGACACAGGGGACCCACGGGGGACGCGTGCAGTGTGAGAACACAGCCGCGAATCGCCGTTGACTTCTATGGGGAAAGTCGCGGTTGGAATTTTAAAGAAAAGGGACACTTAGAGGAGGACTTGGAGCAAACCCCTTTAGAACTGGGTTGTTCTAGAGTCTATACCCACGGGAGCACCGGAGTACTCGAGTTACCTCACCCAGGGAAGCCGGGTGCATAGGTGTCTTTCGGGGTCGGGTTTCGTCGTCGTTTTCAATGGCGATCTGCTGCAAAGTGCTGCTGGCGGCCAAGTCGAAAGTGTTCGGGTGGATCCAAAGGTGGATCGAAGATCTGAAGAACCTGAAAGCAGAGGGGACAGAGTCTGGGTCACTAGCCAGTGACCAGGAAGGCGATGAGCGGATGCCCACCGATGTCGAGTGCTTCAGGTAGGTTGACGGTCGTCTTGACTCTTCAGCCACGAGATCCAGGAGGCGTCGACGATGACCAGGAGCTGGATTCGAGCTGTCCCACAACGTCTGTCGATTGCAGGGGTGTCGGCGACCGGATTGGACCCAACAAGCCTTGGCAACGGCAAGTCTCGTGGAAATAGAAGAAGGCCGGTGGTGCAGACCAGCAAGGTCTGAGGGACTCACCCAGCGAGGGTAAGTCAGGGCACGCCTGGAGCAACCAGGGAAGTCCAAGCAGAAGAAGATTGGCCTTCGGGAGGGCCTACTAGCCAACGGACTAGCGACCGCGAAGGAGCCTCGAGTGGACGCACTTAGAGCTGGCTCACGGGACACTCGTGGAGTGGAGGCCAGTGATCTTCGGTGCAGTCTGTGCTGGAGGCAGGGGCTACTCGGAGCCCAAAGCACAACTTCGTGGAAGACCAGGAAGAGGATGCACTTGCAAATGCGCTCGGTGTCCACGGGTCACGGTTCCACGTTACCCACGACAGCTACGGGCCTCAGCTTTGCTGGGGACTCAGGGCAGCCTCGGGGAAGTCTGGAAATCCACCTCTGGTGATGCAAAGACTTCGGCGTCCGGCGGGAGCTTCAGCGATGCAGACCGGACAATTGCTTCGTTGGTGCCTGCCAAGCAGGGGAGTCACTCCTTGACCCCAAGGGAGATTCTTCAGTCCTCTAATCTTAAAGTAGAGCGTCGAAGGTCCAGGATTCTGTGTCAGAGTTTTGTCCAGGTAAATATAAAGTCCTAAGGACTGGGGTCCCATACTTATACTAAGTTAGGGGTTGGACATACTCTGGGGACCCACCTATGGGAGGGTCAGGGAAGAGGGGTGGTTACACCCATTCCCTTTGTCCAGTTTCGCGCCAGAGCAGGGGCTGGAAGCCCCTGAACCAGTTTGAACTGGGGTATGCACAGGGACACCAAGTGTGCCCCCAGTGCAGGACTTCAAAGCACCAGAGAGTGCTCCCACCCAGCCCCAATACACATTATCCTGTCTGGGGAGGTGGTTACACCTCCCTGGGACAGGAAACCTATTGTCCAGGCCTCCCCTGCCGGAGTTTCAGTCAGCCGAAAAGGGAGAACAAGGGAGCCCTACTCACTACGGAACCAGGGTAACTGAGTATTACAAGAAACAACGGTTCCTGTGGGATAATATATATCTGTATATAATATATTGGTGCACAATCGCGATAAAAAGGGTTATACTGATGTCATAGAGAGAAAACCAACTCTTCCTCATCGTGATCGCCAGTTCACACCCTCAACAGGGAACCCAGCTGGGTCTCCCTGTGAGTAATTCCTCTTTATTTCACTCACGGTTGGCACACATTATTCTTCACCTGAACTGCGCGGTTGACAATCTAGATGTTCCCAGTATCATAGGTCCTGATGAGACCCCACATTCTAGAGAGGGTCGAAACGCCGTCGACACTTTTGATGAAAAACGAACCACTGACATAGCACTTATTATTGTATAAAGTTGCTGTATATGATGTAAAAAAAATTCAGATATGGTCGTTTGATAAATAGTGAAACCTTGTAAACATTGTCACATTGTGTCACTCAACTGTTAGGTTCATGCTACACTTGGGACACTTCTTCACAAATGCTTTCTTTCCTTTTTGTATAGATTCTGTATATGGTGTGAATAATACAAATATATGTGTATAACAAAAATCCTTGGTGTTTTGGTTTTCTCTCTATGACATCAGTATAACCCTTTTTATCGCGATTGTGCACCAATATATTATATACAGATATATATTATCCCACAGGAACCGTTGTTTCTTGGAGTTTCAGTCAGCAGGAGGAGGCCAGACCCGTGTCTGTGGCAGCGGCATCCATTTTGTGATGCCAGGGCTTGGAAAGAAGTTACCGGGCAGGCCGGTGTGTACATGTCTCTCCCTCTAGAAGGGTGGAATGCTACCCCCGCCACCAGAACTGGCGGGGGGTAGTATTCCAAGATGTTTGACACCAAACACGACATGTTTCCGTGCAGCCATCCTAAAGTTAGCATTTAACGCGAGGTTATAATGCGCTTAAGAGTATATGGTCAGGCTGCACTACAAACAGCATCAGAGAAGGGTCTCCGAACGCTGCAGAGGGGCTCTGCTCATGCAGGGGCACCCTCTCACATAGGAACCAAGCACTCTGCCTTCAGGTTTGATAAGGCCTGCCATAGGAGTGACTTATAGGTTTATATGTGTGTATGTATGTAGTGATATAGGTAACCTATATCACTGTAAGGAGTGCATGCACCACCTTACCCAGGCTGCAGTAGCAGACCTGTGGTGTCCTTTGGTTGGCCTTCCAGGGTGGCACAATACATGCTTCAGCCCCTGGCAGGCCTCTGAGGTACCTATGCCCTGGGTACATAGTATACCATATACTAGGGACTTACAAGGGCACTCCAGATTCCAATCAGAGATGTGCCTAAGGCACATGGAAACCATTTTAGAGAGGAAGCAGCTAGGCTGGGGTTCTGATTAGCAGGGACCCAGCCAGACTAAAGTCGAAAAACAGTGAAGCATCAGCAAAAAGTGGGGGTACCCATGTGAAGCAGATCCTACTCTCCTACACGGCGTTTCTCATTTACGCTAGTATTTACTGTAAGAAGCACCTGGATAGGGCCATAGCGCTAATGAAGTATATGGACATTATCAGGAAGGCCCAAATGCAGTTCGGGCGGTTCGCCTGGCTGAGTTACGACGAGGAGTTCAGGGCCAGGGTTAGCGCTAATCCGGACAAGCATTGGGGTGAGGTGGATCAGGAATTATGGATGCAGTGGATGGCGTCCCCGCACTCATCGGCATCTACCCACACTGCCAGCGGTTTGCCGGTTGCTTATCGTCTTTTCCGCCGCGTCCCGCCCAAACGGGGCGGGGAGGGGGGGGGTACACCGCCGGGGCCGGTAGCACAGGTCAGACCACTAAGCCAGGCGGTTATAACACCGGGGCCTGTTGGAGCTACAACCGGGGCTATTGCTTGCGCTACCCATGCAGGTTTAAACATGAGTGCTCTAAGTGTGGAGGGAAGCACGCCCCTACCCAATGCCTTACACTGGTCACGCCCTCGGAGCAGTGGCGAAACGCGAAAGGGAGGGGACAGGCTGGACAGAAGGGCGCCTACACCGGTTAAGGTGGAGGCGATGGCCCCGTGGCTCTCGTGTTACCCCGACAGGGAGGCGGCTTTGAGGATTCAGTGGGGTTTCACGGAGGGCTTTCGGGTGGGTTATCAGGGTCCCAGGGCGAGGAGATGGGCGGAAAATCTGAAATCAGCTAAAGAATTGCCGGGAGTGGTAGCTGCCAAATTGCAGAAGGAGGTGGATGAGGGGAGAATAGCTGGCCCGTTTAGCGACTGGCCAGCGGATGACTTAATCATCTCCCCGCTGGGGGTAGTGCCCAAGAAAGAGGAGGGTGAGTTTCGCATGATACATCACCTCTCGTGGCCTGAAGGACAGTCTGTGAACGATTTCATCGCGGAGGCGGACTCAAGGGTGCTTTACGCATCGGTGGATGATGCGATCCGCCTTATGAGGGTGTGTGGGCCGGGGGCGGAATTAGCGAAATGTGATGTGAAGTCTGCCTTCCGCCTGCTGCCCATACACCCCGCGGATTTCTCTCTGCTGGGGATGCAGTTCGCAGGGGCCATCTACGTCGACAAAGTTTTGCCAATGGGATGCACGATTTCCTGCGCGCTTTTTGAGCTGTTTAGCACGTTCTTGCAGTGGACTTTTATACAGATTAGCGGGCACCGGGACGTTACTCACTACCTGGACGATTTCCTCTTTCTTTGGAGAGCTCACTCTGGGGATTGTGGCAGGGCCCTGTCACGGTTCCAGGAGATGTCGCAGCACTTTGGTGTTCCCTTGGCCCCTGAAAAGACGGCAGGCCCATGCTGCAGTCTGACATTCTTGGGCATTGAGCTGGATTCCATTCAGTGGATAGCTCGGCTCCCTGCTGCTAAAGTGACGGAGATTCAGGCGTGCCTCTGGTGGGCGATCGGTGAGAAGAGGATCGCGTTGAGGGCGGTACAGCAACTGTTGGGATTCTTTTTTTTTTGTTCAACTTTTTTTTATTAAACAATCATTGGCATATCAGCATTGAAATCAATACAGTATAGAAATATGCATGACAAGCAAGGCAGTACAATAGCGAATTACATGCAGTGGAGGTATTCAAGGGGGAAGTGTAACATCAAGCTCAACATTTTGTGGGGGAATGCAAATATCACCACGGTAAGCGGTCCACTGTGACCAGATCCGGGCCCATTTTCGGGGGCAGCCTCGGGCTGTAAACACTGTCTTTTCTCTGATCATGCACCAGTCCATATTGTTTTCCCACGTAGCCAAAGTAGGAGGGGCTGCCGCCCCCCAGGCCTGAGCTATATTTCTTTTTACCAGCATGAAGCCCAAAGTTGCCCATTGTATTTGGTGAGCGTTAAGATCAGTCGGCTCCCATATGTTTAGTAGGCATCTACGTGCCTCTGGACTGATAAGGACAGTCAGTACCGTGCTCATCGTTTCGTGTACCTCTTTCCAGTACCTTTGGATTAGGGTGCATTCCCACATAATATGCATGAACGTGCCCGTGAGGCCATATTTCCTGCGACAGTCCCCTGTTTCGGCTCTCCCCATCATCACCAACCGAGGGCCGGTCATATATACTCTGTGCAGGATTTTAAGTTGGACAAGCCGTAGTCGGGCCGAAATGGCCACCACCCGGGCGAGGAGACCGCTTCCTGCCAGTCCTCATCGTCCAATTCCATCCCATCAGTTACCCATTTCCCCTTCAAAGCTAAAAGAGGATCGTCCATGTGGTGTATTAATTTATTGTAAATTAACGAAATGGTCTTGTCAGGAACATGGCCATCTAATATTCTGTCCTCTAAAGGGGATGAGTCGGGAAGGGATGTGCCTCTAGGGATGAGAGAGTGTAGCGCGTGGCTAATCTGATTATATCGAAAGAGCTCGGCATCTGCAAGTTTGTACTGAGTCTGAAGGGCAGCAAAGGGTTTTACTCCACCCTGTTTCCACAGATCTTTGACTTGTGATATGCCGATCAGGTCCCATTTAGCAAATCCTTTCGAGGACCATAGGTTGCCAAGTTTTGCGGAGTCCCATAAGGGGGTAGCCAATGTTAATTTACCCTCCCACCCCAGGGATTTATTTGCTGCATGCCATACCTTAACAGTGTGTCCAGTGGGCCCTGTGAGCTTGGATCTGTTTGGTTTCGCGTAGAGGGATCGGTTATAGTTCCCTCCAGGGAGGAGCCACTTATCCATCTGATAGCCCGGGTTGGCAAGATCTCCGTACGTGCTGTGGTTAATGGCTGCCAGATGTGCTGCCCAGTAATATTTTTTAATGTCAGGTAGACTGATGCCACCATCGTACCACTGTAGCGTGAGCTTATTCAGGGCTATACGGGGAGGCCCGTTCCAGAGCAGGTCCCTCTGGAGGCATTCAATTTCTTTGAAATGTTTCGAGGGGACTGGATCAAGTGTGTTTTGCAAGACGTAGAGAAAGCGGGGTAGGGACATCATTTTAAAAAGAGCCGCTTTGCCCAGTAGGGAGAGGGGAAGGGATTTCCAGCTGGCAATTTCTCGCCGTAAGCGAAGCAATGGAGGGAGAAGATTATTTTCATAGCGGAGTATAGGATCTCGGGAGAGAAATATACCCAGGTATTTGAACCCGGTGGTGCTAATTTGGATGGGGCAGTTTCGGGGTAGAGCAGGAGGGCCCCCCCGAAGGACATAGAGGTGGGATTTAGACCAGTTAATCCTGAAACCGGAATATTTACCGAACACGGCTAAGATGTCAAGAACTGCTATTAGAGACTTTTTGGGCTCCGTTAAATAAATTAGTATATCGTCCGCATAGAGCGAAATGCGGTCTTCCCAGTCAGGTGACCACCGCATGCCTCGAATAACTGGGTTTTGGCGGATCCATGCAGCCAGTGGTTCCAGCGCCAATGCAAAAAGAAGGGGAGAGAGTGGACACCCCTGACGGGTGCCCCGGCTCAGGACACAGGAATCTGACTTTTTGTTATTCACCACGACTTGCACCATTGGTTCCGAATATAAAAGACGGACACATCGCATGAATTCCTGGCCGAACCCTAACTTTCGGAGGACCGCAATAAGGTAAGGCCATTCTATAGTGTCGAATGCCATGGTGGCATCTAGAGACACGAGGACAGCCGGCTCAAGAATCGTGTCCACTCTGCCTAAAACACCGTGGGCACGGCGTAGGTTCAATGCTGTGTTCCTATGCGGAATGAAGCCGGACTGGTCTGGGTGTACCAATTCCGAAATTACGTTAATGAGACGGGTGGCGAGGACTTTAGCAAGGATCTTGGGTTCGGCATTGAGGAGGGAAATCGGCCTGTAGGAGGCGCAGTCCGTTTTGGGCTTACCTTCCTTGTGTATGGTTACTATGGTGGCTATACGTTGGTCAGTTGGGAGCACTCCTGATTCTCTACTTTCCTCAAACATGCTCTTGAGATGAATGGACAATTTGTCAGGGCTGAGTTTGTACAGTTCAATTGGGATGCCGTTCGGGCCAAGAGCTTTTCCTGATTGTAGCAATCTGATTGCTTGCGCTATCTCATCTGCAGTCAGGGGGCTATCTAGAAGACGCTGATCTTCTAAGGAAAGAGTGGGAAGTTTGATGTCACGCAGTAGTTCGAAGGATTCGTCCTCAGTGTAAGACGCCACTGCGGTGTATATTAAGTTAAAGTGCCTGGCAAAGCAGTCTGCTATGTCTTGGGGATCCGTTACGTCAATGTTATTAGCATCGTGGAGGACTGGGACCAACCTATTCGCCCATTCGCGTTTATCAAGCCAGGCTATTAGTTTCCCAGCTTTATCCCCGAGATCATAGATCCTACCAAGTGTCTCTCTTCCCAGCATTTTCGCTCTTTCAGTCAGTAGTGCCTTGTATTCATCTTGTTTAAGTCGCAATAAGTGGGCTAAGTCTGGTGTGACTGTCATCTCCATCTCTCTCTCTAAGTGATAGATCTCGTCCTCTATACTTGCAATTTCTCTATGCCTTTCTTTCTTTTGTCCTGATATCAGGGACAAGGCCTCTCCCCTAATCACTGTCTTAAATGCTTCCCATAGTGTCTGGGAGGAGTCCACCGTATCCAGGTTTTCGGCAAAGTATGTATCCATTGTCTTGGTGAGTTCTTGATGGATTTTGGGGTTGCGAAGATGCCAGGGGTTAATAGGGACGACCCTACCCACCCGGGCTTGATCAAGGAGTACATGGACCCAAACTGGTGAGTGATCAGAAATGCCCCTAGCCAGGTGCCTAATTTCGTGGATGAGTGAGATTTGGGGGCGGGGATCAGAATATAGTCTAATCTGGATAAGCTGCCATGAGCCCCCGAGTGAAAAGTGTGTTGCATTCTGTCAGGGTTATAAGTGCGCCAGCCATCTACTAGTCCCATGGTGTCGAGAAAATCTGGCAGCCATCTATGCGAGGGCCCCAGTTCCCGCGGTGGGTGGCGATCCAGCGCCCCCGACCCCACGGAATTAAAGTCTCCTCCCAGCAATAACACCCCCTCAGGTAGTGAGAGGAGAGCGGTACGCAGGTCCTGAAATGTGGTAGTTTGGAGGCCAGGGGGAACATAGATGGAGACCAGTGTGATAGTGCGTCCCTCCCAGAACCCCGTAATACCCACGTAGCGGCCCCTGTTGTCCGTCCAAGTACGGTCTATAGTGAGCGGGAAGGTGTTTTTCAACATTATACCCACGCCTCTGGAGCTTGTGGTGAACCCTGCATGTGCCACCAACTTATATCCAGATCTACACAGTGCTTTACATGAACTACCTATCAGGTGCGTCTCCTGGAGCAGGACAATGTCGGGGGCTTGCTTCCTAATATATTGGAGAACTATACTGCGTTTAACCTTGTCTCCCAGCCCGTTGACATTCCAGCTCAGGATTCTTGCACTTTTATCCCACTGGGTATGCGTCATATTTGTAAGTGTCGTCTAGAGCCTTGGTCATGCAGATTATTAAGTTTGCCGAGATAACAACCTTAACACATGTCATGTGTCGATGAATACAAATAACGATAAAACAACCCCCCCCTCCCAAATCCCGTTTCCAACAACCCCCCTCCCTGCTTCCCTGCTCTCTGGACTTAAAACTGCCCATCACAAACTGGCAGAGTGCCTGTCACCCAATACCCTAAAACTGAAAAGTAACTAAAGGTAGTAAAGAGGAGGAAGGTCGGCGTTCCTTCCCACCATCCCCAAACCCAAACTTCACAGATAAATTGTTCCCATAAGGTCTTGGAGTGTATTGCTGAATAGCTACAGTTCGTGAGCTTTTGTCCGACTGTGGGGCCCCGGGACCCCCATACCTGGCTATGTTCGTGTAAACCGCCTGTGTGTTAGCCAGTTGTCACTCCCGTTCCTGTGACGCTTGATCTCCGTCTCGACTACATCCCGGGGAGCCACCGGCGGTACGATTGTCCAGCCAATCCGAAGCCATCTCAGGATTATCGAAGAACCATACCCTTCCCCCGTCCTCGACACGGAGACGAGCCGGAAACATCATGGCGTATTTAAGTCCTTTGTCTCTGAGTTTCTTCTTGACGGCTAGAAAGGTTCTACGCTGCCTTTGTACCATTTGTGTGAAATCGGGAAAGAAAGAGAGGGCGGCATTCTCGTAGCGTAGCGGGGGTGCCGCTCGGGCGCATTGCAGGATAGCGTCTCTGTCCCTGAAGTTGAGGACCCGTGCAATGAGAGGGCGCGGAGGCGCCCCGGGCCTGGGTCGCCCACCCGGGACCCTGTGTGCACGCTCTATGGTGAAAAAGTTCCCCAGTCCCTTGGGTTTAAGGTGGTTCAGGATAAGGTCCTCAACGAACAAGTCAGGAGCTGGCCCCTCTGATTTTTCGGGCACCCCTAAAATGCGGACGTTATTGCGTCTCGATCTTCCTTCACAGTCGTCAAGTTTCCGTTCGGCCGTCTCACAGAAAGATTTAAGATCACGTACTTCGCGCTGGAGCTGCGACACATCGTCCGTCAGATCGGTCGTCTTGATGTCCAGGGATTTGACTTTTTCATTCATCTTTGTTAGGTCAGCCCGGATGAGGTTTACTTCAATGGAGATGGTGTCCATTTTATGTTCCAGGGATGATTTAACCCCCTCTATAGCGGCCACAACATCTTGCAGGGTCAGTTCCGGGGTGGGGCTCGCAGAGACCTCCCCCACCTTAAGGGCATGAAGCGGATCCGCCGGCGAGCCTCTGGACAGGGTATAGCGGTCCAGTTTGTTCGATTGGATCTGCCTCGACCCCCTGGACACCTTGGCCTGGCTCTTGTCCAAGTCTGTTTTACTCGCCATTAGCCCTCCGAATCTCAGGACACTTAGGTGGTGTCTGGACAAAGTCCTTTGCTGCGTGCAGTCGATGGGTCAGCAACTATGAAAAGTCCGCCACGTGTGGAGTAGACCAGCTCGAGCGCCCGGTCGGGAGCGGGGAGCACAGGCGGCACGCAGCTCCTGCGGTGTCCCAGCCGCCTCGGACACACAGGCAGACCGGCCACTCCCGATCCCGATCAAGCGCCACCCCGCCGCGCACCCGCACCCCCGGTCAGGGCGACGCCATCAGCCGCCGGCAGGCCGACGCGAGGACGCAGGCCAAGAGGCAGTTCAGTATTGGCCCCGGTCACACCCCTTCAACAGATGCCGCTGAGGCGAGGGGGGGGGGGGGAAAGATGGAATGCAGGTCGCTCCCACCCCGCCGGTAGGTCTTCAAGGCTCCGGCCTCGCCAAGTTCCCGCGTCAATCCCAGCACGCCACCCGCGCCGCCGCCTCCACACTCAGTCCAGGAGGGAACGGGGTGCCAAGGGGGGTGGGGGGGAGAGGGTTCTCACCGCCGCCTCAGTCGCAGTCCGTGCGCTGTCCCAGAAGGCGAGATTTCGCAGAGTTGGGAAGACGCGCTCCGACCGGCGACTTCCGGTCCGGGCAGCCGACTCCTCCTCGCGCTCCAGCCGTCGTCCTCTCACCGCAGTCCCCGGTCCGGAACCAGCGGGCAGGCCCAGACGGTCGGAGCCTGTATATCCAGTCCCAGGTAGCGTCTGAGAGCCGGGACAGCAGCAAACGGCACCGCTTACTCACTGCTTCCAGTCGCAGACCATAAGGGGCAGGATAAAGTAAGGATGATGGGTTTAGGGGAACGGTAGCGGCGGAGCCGAGAGCTCAGGCAGCCATCTTGGTCCGACGCTTGGCTCCTCCTCCAACTGTTGGGATTCTTGAACTTTGCGTGCAGAGTGGTTAGGGCGGGACGGACGTTCTGCAGGCGGCTCGGCATGGCCATGTCGGGGGCAGTTCTTCCGCACCACAGGGTCCGGATCTCCATGGGGGTTCGGGCGGACTTGAGGACATGGCTGACTTTCTTGACAGATTTCAACGGGGTGTCCCTGGACTTTGCGGAAGACAGGATTGTTTGGCAATGTCAAATTTACTCTGATGCAGCCGGGGCAGCTGGTTTTGGGATCTTCTGGGATGGCAGGTGGTGCGCGGAGGACTGGCCAGCTCATTGGGTAAAGCAGGGGAGGAGCATTGCGTTTCTGGAATTCTTTCCCTTGTTGGTGGCCCTGGAAGTGTGGGGTCTTGAGTTTCAGAACAGGTCTGTGTTGTTCCACGTGGACAACATGACTGTGGTTGAGCTGGTTAACAGGCAGAGGGCAAGGGACCTGAGAGTGCTGAGATTGCTGAGAAGTTTCATGTTCAAATGTTTAAGATTGAACGTGGTTTTTAGAGCCAAGCATGTCCCTGGAGCGAATAATGACATCGCGGATGCTTTGTCTCGTTCGCAGTGGCCGCGGTTCCGGCGATTGGCACCAGGAGCGGATCAGTGCAAGACCACGCTGCCGGACGGCATCTGGGCCTTGGGGGAGTGAGGGTGATAGGCCTGGTTGAAAATTCTATTGCTGATACCACAAGACGAGCATACAGACTGGCGTGGGCGGAGTTTGGATCCTTTCTGGGATGGCGTGGGGATTCTGCTTTTGGAGATCGCTCAGCGGTGGAGCAAGGAGTGTTGCAGTTTGTATTGCATTGCATTGACAGAGGGCTGACGGCTGCGACTATATCAGGGAAATTGGCAGGAGTGTCATTTTATTGTTGCTTGTTTTTTATCCTACGAAAGATGTGATTATCAGTAGGGTACTCAGAGGTTGGGGCAGGGAGAGATGGGGGGTGGGGTGTTGCGGGAGGCGATTACGTTTGATTTGTTGGTCAAGTTGGTCGAGTTTTTGCCGCTTTGTTGTTATTATGCTTTTGAGGTGCGTGTTTTCCGTTTGTGTATGATCTGGATGTTTTTTGGGGCTTTTCGGGTGAAGGAATTGCTGGGCACGCGGTCAGTGTGTGGCAGGTGGTATGAGGAGATACGGCTGGATGGCGGGCGACTGGGGATTTGGCTGGGTCACTCCAAAACGGATCAGTTGGGGCGGGGCAAGTGGGTTTGGGTGTGCGAGGCTGGTTGTGGGGGTGTGTGCCCGGTGGCTGAATGGAGGACGTTTGTGCTTTCCACGCGGGTTGCGAGTGGTGGGATTTTTTGTCACATGTCTGGGGCGAGGGTGACTTCAGGGCAGTTGTTGGCGGTGCTGCGTATGGCCTTGCGGCGTTTGGGTTTGGATCCAGCTGGTTTCGGGACTCACTCTTTCCGTATTGGGGCGGCGACAGCGGCGGCCCGGCTGGGGTGGTCTTGGGACAGGATTCGGCAGATTGGGAGGTGGAAGTCTCGGTGCTGTGAGCGGTATGTTCGCAAGTGAGAAGTTTGGGGGCAAGATAGGGTGTTGGGGAATTGGTGTGATTAGTTCTAGGCTTTGTTTCTAACATGTTTTTCTCTCGTAGGTTGCGTGTGTGGACCGGGGCCCAAGACGGTCACTTGGATCGTGGGGCATTCCTTCGTTCATAGGGCCTCCAAGTATGCAGAGCAACAGGTGTACGGCCGTAACCTGGGACTCAAAGGACAACATCACGAGGTGCATTGGTGGGGTAAAGGGGGGATGCGATGGGGGGCACTATTGCCCTGGCTCGCGAAGATGGTCCCCCAGAAGGGATGCCCGGATCTGTTGATCATACACTTGGGGGAGAACGATTTGGTTCAGCTGTCGGGTTTGGCGCTCCTGCAGCTGATGCAGAGGGATTTGGAAGTGCTGAAACACAGGCTGGCAGGGACTTGCATTGCCTGGACTGAGTTTGTTCCTAGGAAAGTATGGAGGGGTGCTATTAAACATGGGGCTGTGGAGAAGGCACGACGGAAGCTCAACAGAGCGATGAGACTTTTCTGTGGGGACAAGGACATTAAGGTCATTGCTCATGCTGGACTGCGACTGGAAGAACCGCTACTGTTTAGGGATGACGGAGTGCATCTTTCAAGATTGGGGAATGCTTATTATATGATGGAGATGAGAGATGTGGTCAGTAAGTTGTGGAATGAATCGATTTGGTGTCACAGGAATGCTTGAATGGGTGTGGATGAAAGATGCACTCTACGGGCCCCGGGGGGGGGGGAGGGGGCAGGTAACCGCCCTAAAGGGGGTTCCCTGGTTGGCGATACTTTGGAGGGGTGGGGGAGTCAATAGCGGGCGCACCCATCCCTCGGGGGGAATATTGAATGATGTGGGGAGCTGAGGCATGACTGGAATGCCAGGTGATACCGGGGAGGATGCTATGAGATTTGTGGAAATGGATGAGGAACGGAATGGGCATGGAGTGGTTGGAGATGTGAGTTCAGAGTGGGTGAAGAGAGTGAAGGGATGCAGAGTTGATGTGGGGGTTTTGTTATTGATGATGATGTTATTGGTTTATTGATTACTGTTGTGCAGCCTGGTCCTAATAAATGGCCTTTTACGCTTAAAGACATCAGCGTGGTCTGTTTATTGCGCGATGCTGGGCCCCTGGGGAAGCAGAGTCGCAGACTAGTCTTCCCCCGGGGTCTTTCGCGCAGGGGAGGACCAGGCAGGGTCAAGGGGTGGAGTTAGGGGGTGGGTATAAGAGCGCAGAGGAGGAAGGCAACTTCCTCTTCCTGCGCTCGGCACCATCGGGAGGGCTAGTTTCGAAAGGCCACCCACCCACCCTGCAGTTACTAGGGTTTGGAGGTAGGGTCGGCATGGCGGGCCAGTTTAGGACGGGCTGCGGGGTAGGCGATACTTTGGAGGGGTGGGGGAGTCAATAGCGGGCGCACCCATCCCTCGGGGGGGGAGATTGAATGATGTGGGGAGCTGAGGCATGACTGGAATGCCAGGTAATACCGGGGAGGATGCTATGAGATTTGTGGAAATGGATGAGGAACGGAATGGGCATGGAGTGGTTGGAGATGTGAGTTCAGAGTGGGTGAAGAGAGTGAAGGGATGCAGAGTTGATGTGGGGGTTTTGTTATTGATGATGATGTTATTGGTTTATTGATTACTGTTGTGCAGCCTGGTCCTAATAAATGGCCTTTTACGCTTAAAGACATCAGCGTGGTCTGTTTATTGCGCGATGAATATATTTCGCTTAGTCCTTTCCAATTTTGTGACTGATTTAAAACTTTACTGTACAGGAAAAGATGTAACATTTTAATCTATTGGAAGAAAGTAGAAATCATGTTATGCTTTCGCAAGTTCAAACGTACAACGTTCTAAAATCTTCGTACCGTAAACGTGTTTTGCTTTGTAAAATGTGACATAGAAAATCCTATATTCTGATGGTAGAAACATTAGTTTTAAAAAAGTTGTCATTTAATACAGAATAAATTGTAAAAGGCAAAGCAATGTAATCTGAGACCTCATTCGTCTTCTTGATTTTTTCTCCATGGAAACAATAGCACCATTCAAGGTTTAATGTGCCACTAGGCTTAAAAAAAAAAATTAAAGCGAGCGGTAAATGTTAATTATTTTACGCGTTTTCCAGCAAGTTCCAAAAATGTCTGCTCGATTTGTTTTGCAGTTATGTTGATATCACTTTTAAAAGTGACAACGAATATCCTGAATAATATATAGTTCATTATAGAATGGAAAAACAGAAACCCTCCTTATTTATAAAGTAAAAGCACGTGCATAACGTTTTAATCTTTTGGGGATTAAAGACTAAAGGGAGGAAAGTCACCTCACAGGCCCTTAGGGAATCCAGATACACAAGGAACTCCTGGGCTGGTTCCTGCACAGTGTAATCATTGGCACCAATTCCACAGCATTCAACAGTTCATAGGTCACACCAGCAGGTATCTTGTCAACCTGGTCTAATTTGCAAATACTGCCCCTGGGTGCCAAAGTCGTGGTGATGTTACCGCCCTATACTTTACCCTCGATTCTGATGTCCTTCAGTGAAGAGAAGGATGTTTTGTAGATAGCTTGCACACTTCATCTACATCTAATGTTGTGTTAGTATTCATCCATCAAACAACTTTATTTTCTTCTGAAGACTCTCCAAAAACGTAAAAGAAATAGTGGCTGATGGTATAGTTTTTTCAATCGACTTTGCTCAACATGTTTCAGCTCCCAAGCATGTGTCAGGTGCTTTTCCAGGACAAATTAGAAGACAGTGCGAAAACCAACATCAGAAACAGTACCTTATAGTGAGCCTTCAAGTTAGTGTCCATGCCTTATACCTTAGTCAGTGTAGTGTGTCACAGAGATCATTCCATCAACCTCCACACCATATTGGGAAAAAAACAAAGCCCACTGTCTGATTCTTCGCTCGCCATGGAGTGTTAAAGCCATAAAACCATTACATTCCAAACAACAAAACATTTACAACCCACCATCTTGGGAAAAGTAGTTTGTTCGTAGGCGTGACTATACCTCTTTCCCTAAAATCATGGTATCACCTAACAAGTGAAGAAGACCAAGTTTGAGACCATTTGCTGCTGCTGGATCCTGCAGCTTCACCGTTGCCTGTGCCAGTTAATGTAGTGTTATAAGAATAGGTATGATATGGTTGAAGTTCTTACATCCACAAACAAAAGAGCAGCTGCATGTACAAAGTTCAAAGCAAGGCCAGATTATCTTTTGATAGGTCAGTGACGGGGTCAGATTGGGAACAAAGTTAGGCCCGGGCACTAAAGGAACAAGTGGCCCACATTTGTGGATAATGATCTTTCATGAAACGTTGCTTAGTATCGGGAGTAATCTCTGATAAATTAAGTGTTCTAAACTCGTGTGCGTCAGTAGCATTAGCCAAGGCTAGACGCACCACTAGATACACCATTATTCCACTGCAACTCAGCCACAGGTCTCCTCACCTGATCTTTATGCCTATACATTTCTCTACTTTGGGTGCCTGAATGTATTAGTCATCTATTGGTCCCTTAGTCTGTGCTCCCTCCCAAAGATCCCTGAATATCCTGTATTATATAAGGCCATAGTCAGAGAACCATGTACATACTTTATGTCTGGAGGGTTCTGTTCACCCTCAAGGGACCAGGGGTCTTCCTCTTTTGGTGGTCTCTCAGGAGCCTCTCTGCAGGGGATGTCTTTGGGGATTGCATACAACTTTGTACATGATATATTTTGTTCTTGTGGGATGAGAATTGATTTGAATCTAAAAAAGCTGCAGGAATTCCCTCTAAATGCCTTTCTTTCTCTCTGTCTCTATATCCCTTTCTTACTTGCTGTGTGCACCTTACTCGTTCTCCCTATCACTTTTTCCCCCTCTCTCTAGTTCTTCCTTTTTCTCTCATACTCTACTTCTTTTCCGCTTCTTGGTGTCTCTCATTCTACCTATCTGCTTCACTCAGTCTCTCACATTTCCCCTCTCTTTTATCCTATATTTCTCTCTGTCTACAAATCCCCCTCTCTCTCCCACTCCCGTCTCGCCTGTGGGATCTTTCTTCAGTTATTTGTAAATCTCTCATGTCCTTATTCCCCAATCATTTTGTATCTCTCCTTTAAGTTTTATTTCATTTCACTCTAATTCTCTCTCCTCTACTAATCCTTTCTTCCTCACTTGATTTCCTTTTCCTCTTTTGAAATGAAATGAGGCGCAGAACCATGGCGAACCCGCGGTGAGAGAGCCGTGATGAGGTGGTGTGTGTCATTTCGCTGATGCGCCCGATCTGCTTTTGATTCCTGTTTATCTCCCTGATCCTGAAGCCCCCCTGGGCTGACACTGATGCCCGGCCTCGACTCCACCCCATTCCGACCTACAAAAGCATCGCATATAAGCTTCCTGCCATTCACCCAGACCCTGAAATCCCCCCTGGGCCGACCCCGACCTCATATCTATCGTGACCCACAAAGCATCGCGCACAAGATTTAGTCCATACCGACAGTATCGGTCCCCTGTTGTCGTGGAAGACCTACTCCCACCAGGACCTACATCGTGGATCCTAATCGACATTTTTCTTAGGCATCAAATGCAATGTCCTGATGATGATCCCGTTACCTAGTTAAGGGATCGAAACTTTGTCGACTCCAGCACCTTGAACCAATTGAGAAATTTGTTATTACGAAGTGCTATGGTGCTAATGTGTATGTTCCTTGGCTCACAATGCTTACCTGCATTCTGGCCAACGCCTGAGTTTGGCAACCCTTTTTGTTTGTCCTAATTTGTTCCACTTTTCATGTTTGTGTCCATTTTTTGTATTGAAGTATAAACATCCATTTGGATATATGAACATAGATGTCATTGTATCTCTGTTTTAAACGCAAATGCAAATTTATGTTGTGAGGGACCATTGTTCCTATCACTCCTCCGAGGCCCTCAAGTGCCAAATCCACCATGGGCCGCCATAGTTTCCTTTTTATTACTATGCAGGTTTGCCACAGAGGTATTCCATTTGCTCTGACAGACATTTCCTAATGTCTGGGGTTGTGATCCTTTAATTCTCTCCCATCAATCAGCTTGTTTGTACACATTGCATGGCCAAGATGCCCCCATCTCTTTGACTGCGTCAGTTGTCTCCCAGCTGCTAGGATGAGATCATATTGAGGTGCAATGCTACACCATGTGTGCCTACCACCGTTGAATTAGCATTTCCTTTTTTATATTTTTTAAACTTTATTTATCATTTTCTACAAACAGAAATACAGATATTATGAGACACACAATGATACATCAAATAACAAAACTGTATCATGGCAGTTCTACACATCTAGAGAAAACAGCAAGACATTAAACACATGAGGGCGTGATCACTGATAAATAGAGCGGCAAAGGAAAAGACAAACTCTATGCAACAGTGTCTTGACAGGTGGAATATGAAGAAGATGCAGCAGGAGGGGAATGAGGGGCTGGGCTCTGGGGGTCTGATTCCAGAGAAAGTAAATAAGTACGGAGGGGTTGCCAAATATCTTTTGCTCTGGCAGTGGGGGGTTGCAACGTGGCATATACTCGCTTGTCATGTCGCAATATGCCATGCTATGTAGCCAGGCCTTAATAGTAGGGTGGATCCCCCTACCCCAGGGGAGCGCTATCTCTCTCTTTGCCAGTAGCAGAGCAAAAGCAATGGACCTGGAGGTGCTCTTCGGGATGACCGCCACATTGCCCAGAAGTGCCATCATAAGAGACTGCTCCAGAGCCATTTAAATAATGTGGGAGAGGGTATGAAACACGTCAGTTCAAAATGTTGCAATAGGGTGGCAGGTCCAAGTTAAGTGTGGGAAGTCTGCCTCTGGAAATCTACATCTACATTTGGGGGCACATTCAGGGTCCCGGTTGGGGCGCAGGAGATGGGCTGAATGCAGCCAGGGTGCTCACCCTCGCCATATCTGCAGGCCGTGGAGTATCCCCAGATAAGCAGTTTCCCTCTCAGCAAGATCCTGGAATTCTGCAGGAGGACTGATTGTCTGTGGCAAGAAGGGGTCAGAATGGTGGGAGTTGACCCTATCGATATCAGTAGCTTCAGCCTCTATCCCTGCCAGACTATTGAGGATGTCACAAAGTATACACGCCTGTTTCGAAATGCAGATGCCACAAATATATACTTGAAGGCATCCCATACCACAGCGTGACTACGAATGGAACGCAAGTTGATCTTGAAATATTTGAGGATGGAGTTGCGAAGTTCCAAACCAAAGACAGCATTTAACAAAGCAGTGCCAGGGAAGGACCACCGCCGCTCCCAGCCTCCACCATAGGTGAGGACAATCACTAGGTTAACTGGAACATGGTCAGACAGCCTACGCAGCAAAAGCTGTACGTCTTTGAGTCACAGACCGGCACCCTCGGATAACAAGCATTGGCATAGCCAATAGGTCTCGCTTTTGGGACCTTATGTGTTTATCCTGAAGTTTTGGCTAAGTTGTAGAGTATTGTGGCTGATGTGTATTATGTTGAAAAGTTATAATAAAAAGTGTTATATGTGGTACTTAGTGGTATTACGTGGAGTGTATTTATGTTGCATTGAGTATAGTGTAATTATGTGGTACTGAGTGTTATGTGTAGTGTATTTATATTGCATTGAGTGTAGTCTAAATCTGTGGTGTGTTATTACGTGGCACTGAGTGATATTATGTGGATTGCATTTATGTTATATTGAGTTGAGTGTAATTCTGTGGCATGTAATTATATGTCAATGAGTGTTATTATGTGGGGTGTATGTTGCATTTAGTAGAGTGTAATTATGTGTTATGTAATTATGTGGTTTTGAGTGGTGTTATATGGAGTGTATTTATATTGTATTGAGTAAAGTGTAATTATGTGGCGTGTTATTATGTGACACTGAGTGATATTATGTGGTTTGTATTTATGTTGTATTGAGTTGAGTGTAATTATGTGGCATGTAATTATGTGGTATTGAGTGGTATTATGTGGGGTGTATGTTGCATTTAGTATAGTGTAAATATGTGGCATGTAATTATGTGGTAGTGAGTGGTATTTTGTGTTGCATTGAGTAGAGTGTAATTATGTGGAGTGCAATTATGTGGCACTGAGTGGTATAATGTGGGATGTATTTATGCCCCTTCTAGCACAAAAACAATCCAGCATGCAACACAGACCCCCTTGCGCCACGATGACCTGGTGCAAGTGTGCCTGCATTGGCGCTAGGCAGCCAAAGGGCGCCAGTGCAGGGACAAGGACAGGAATGCGCTGTATTCTTTTGAATCCAGCACATTCCTGCCCTTTCCCTGTGATGCACCACAAAGTCATAAATATTCCCCTGCATGCCAAGAAATGACATCATTGGACTCATGAATTATAATGCGATTGAATGAAAGGTTATGTGGCCAGGTGTGCTTATCACTCTATAGTAACCTTTTACTACACACTGAGGGGCATATTTATGACTTTGTGGCCCCAGGGAAAGTGCAGGAATGCACCTTACTTAAAAGAATACAGCGCATTCCTGTCCTTGCCCTGCGCTTGCGCCATTTTGGCTGCCTAGCACCCACACAGGCACCCAAGCACCATGTGCCTGTGTTGCATTCAGGACTGTTTTTGTGCAGGAAGGGGCACCTTCCTTCACAAAAACACAATCCTGAGAGGTATATTCCTCTTTCTATGTGTGCCGCATAATGCAGCACACAAGAAGGCGCATCTTTTTGGTGCATTCCCAGGTTTACCAGTTCTGGTAAATCTAGGTATGCCCAAAAACCATGAGAGGTGCGTGGGAGCACCCACGCAACTCTCATGGAATGCCTTCCCAGGGCAGAGTTACGCAACGCAGCTATCTGCGCTGATTTGGTTTACTCCAGAGTCCAGATCAATGAATCCACTCAGAGCCACGCGTGGCTTCATAAACCTCTCCATGCCACTGGGCTCACAAATATGGCCCTCAGTGGGGGCGTGACTGCCGGGTCCTATTCCTCACAAACGTCCTTCGTTCCAGTCAAAGTTCCAAAGTGCTGAGAACTTATTAGAATCGTGATAACACGGAAGCACAGTTTGATGTCTATGAATTAAAATTAAAAATAACATTTTAGCCTGGCATGTTATGTCTCTATGGCCAAAGGTAATAGGTGGTTTTTAAACAAACAACTGTGAAGCCGGTGGCCTTGGATCTGGTTTATCAAAGGACTCGAACCTGCGCATCATCAGACAGAAAGACGTCCCCGTCCTGGGACATTTCACACCAGGGGGAGGCGGCGCTACCTGTGAAACCACACACGGCCCTCTCTGCTCACCGGGTGCGCAATACAGACCCATCTGTCTCCGAAGGAAACACTTTGGGAGTGAGCCTGGGCTGGGCCAGCCTCTGTCTGTGTTGTGATCTTGGGCAGATCTGCATAACACTGACACTTGCTTCTTTTCTCAAAGAAAGTGTGTGTTTTGGAAACAAGTGAATACACGCCCGCAGACTGGTATGAAAAGCGCCGGCTTGGCTGGCATGACACGCATTGTACTGTTTACAACTACAGCATGCAAAGCAGTTCCGAAGTACGACAGCGATATCCTGTTTGCTGCGGTAAGCATCCTACAATGATGTAGCAAGCACGTGATATTCTTCACTCACCGCTGTAGAGAAAAGTAATTGTGGTTCTAGAGCACGGCATGTTCATGTAAATAAGCATTGGAAAGACCGGGGAAGGTGTGGCAATAGCACAAGCGAAACGGCCAGAGCTGCAGACTTTCGACGTCGGGAACCAGGTTCGCGTCTCGGCGTCATCTCAACGCCCTGTGATTCCAGGCACATCACTTAATCTCCACGTACTTTCAAAACAGAATGGGGGTGTTTAAGTAAAGCGCTCCGATACCGTCGGGTCGAGTTCGCGCTGTGTAAAACTGGAAAAAAGAACACTTCGTTAAAGAAAGGCCTCTTTGCAAGCCTCATATCTGGAGCCAGCCACCATATCTTCGGAGGCACGCACGGCAATGAGTTATCGGGGGTCTGCCTCGTGAAGCACTGGCTTGCCAACGAAGGCGATTCTGGGACAGCGCGCCTGCTTCTATGAAAGTGAAAGCGGGTACGGCGCGAGATAATTAAAAAAACATATGGCCCCTGCGCGCCTGTAGACGTTGAGGGGGGAGAGGTGGGGGGAGTGCGGCCGAGAGCACACACAGCGTTTCCCTTGCGGGAGCGAGCAGGGGCACCATCTGTTTGAAAGTTAATTACAAACAGATTTCGCCAAAGCTCGCTCCCGCAAGGGAATCGCTAAACGTGCACGCGTTTGAAAGCAATGCAAGCAATGCAAAGCGTGCACGTTTTTGGGCGAAAAAGCGAATCGATTCCTAAAGGTCTCCTCCTATGCAACGCATGCGCGCTGCGTAGGCGAGACCTAAAAACCAGTAGTCTAACCGATGGGGGGGAAAGGCGGGGGCAGAATAAAAAGTGTACCCTGGTGTAGTGGCGAAGAGACCAAGCATTTTTAAGAGTATGTATATCAATAATATCATGGAGGATACGCAGCACACTAGCGGTGTCCAGCGAGGGGTCAACAATCAAATTCAGATCTCCAGCCTACAATATGATGCCTGTATCAAATCTACCAAGCAGCGACGACAGCTTCTGAAAGAAGGGGGGGGGGTGTCATCCACATTAGGTGCATAAACATTCAATAAGAGAAACCGTCACCCCAGCAACGTTCCAGTCACAAGGACTTAATGCCTGCAGGGCCGGACTGGCCGTAGCGGGCACCAGGTGTTTCCCCGGTGGCCCGCCAGGGTGGGGGCTGGTTTTGGGCCCCCGGGGGGGCGTTTTTGTTACCGGGGGCCGGCAATATCGGCCCCCTGTAACAAAATCATCCGAAACCGGCCCTAGCAAACTCCTCGGCCGCACTCCCTCCCCCCCTGGAGCGGGGCCAGCCGAGTAGTTTGCCAGGGCCAGTTTCTGTTCCCAGTCCGGCCCTGAATGCCCGTTCTTGTCTGCAACAGTGGCATGGTGGATGAAGGGGAGGCCTCTATGGAGAAGTATGCATACCCCACGAGAATACGTACTATTACTGGCAAAGTATCTGTGGGGCCACCAGGATGCTGCAAATGTAGGAGAGGATTGTGGAGGGAATTGTGTTTCCTGTAAAAACGCAACCTTGACGCCATGTTTAATGAGATATGACAATACCCGTTTGCCCTTCCGGGAATTGTTAGGACTGCAGATATTCCACGTCAGGATATTGGGAAACTGTTAGCGAATGGTGTGTCCCACATAGAGGAGGGGGTGGTATGAATCTCCCATGAGAGCCAGCATTAGGTAAATTCATGGGGGTGAGAGGAGGAAACCAAGTTCAGGTCTCTGAGGGCCAGGTTGATGTCTGTAATACATCCTAATTTGTTACACTATATAGTCTACACCCTTTCCACTGATGACGAGGAGATAATTGCTGACCTACAGCTTGTGAAGATGTCCACTACACCACACCAGCCAAGGTGGCGCTTGAACAACCCGTTAATAGGGCCTGAAGATGAGGGCTGTGAATGTAGCCTCTCTTAAGAATGATGATGGATTAAACCCAGATCAGTTGACTGGGGGTGAGTGTTTGATTTGCTCTAACGCTCCGTCTATCATCCCCTTTGGTATCGCTTTGTTCGCCCTAAGTTGGCAGGGTATGCCCAGACGTGGGTCCCTTGCTCACTTTGCCACTGGATTCAAGATAGCCTGGCTGATGAGGGTCTTGAACCCGAAACCGGTCCCAGGATGCTTGTTTCCGGTCCAGGGAAAACATGGCTTGGCAGTTCGGGCTGGACTGTTCCCATGAGGCACAGGGTCAGACTGATTTGCATATGGCCATGTCTGAACTGGGGTGGTGGAGTGAGCTAAAGAATGATGATGGATTAAACCCAGATCAGTTGACTGGGGGTGAGTGTTTGATTTGCTCTAACGCTCCGTCTATCATCCCCTTTGGTATCGCAATGTAGCCTCTCTGTCAGACCAAGATGGCGACCGGCTGCAGTGTGTTACCTTTGGAAAAAGACTGAGGGGCATATTCACAAGGACTTATCGCCGAGTTATCGGCACTTTAACGCAGCAAAAGTGGCGATAGAATTACCGCCCCTTTCGCAAGCTGGTGCTAACTGCCTACATCACCACATAACCCGCGATAGCTGCCGCAAAAAACATCGCCACGGTTGACACCGCCAACTAACGCTAATGAGATGCAGAATAGGCGTGTCCGTGCAAAAACACACGAAAAGACAATACCGCGCGTTTCTCTACGGACAGCCAGATCGGCGATGCGAGGCAAAAACAGGCGATAAGCCGCGGTAGCAGCAGGGATTTAACACCTGCCTTTTTCTTGTGCTAAGCAGGACGCCTACCTGCACCACAAAAGGGAGCCCAGCCCACAGCCACACCTGAAGAACAACAGATGCCATGGAGCCACTGCCCATGCAGCTCGGAGACCCCTGAGGCCCACAACACCAAGCGCCACCACCCCCAGGACTCTCCCACACTGCTGGTCCCCCCGGCCCACCCAACCCGGACAAAGATGTGCCACAGCAACTTCTCGAAATCACGAGAAAAATAAGAGCCTGATGTCGCACAAATACAACAACAAACCTACATGTGTGGCCAGAAGAAGGAGAAACAAACATACAACTAAGAAATCACACAACAGAACTTTATTAATACACAACACAAAACAACAATTCTGAAGAGTCCATGCGGATCCACTTCGGACAATCTGGAAGTCACAGCCTGCAAGTAAAAATCTGAGATAAGAAGGTGTGTCATGCGCTCCTCAAAGGACAGAGAGAGAGAGAAAGAAAGAAAGTGAGCAAGAGAAAAAGAAAGAAAGGGAGAGAGAGAAATAAAGGGAGAGAGAGAAATAAAGGGAGAGCGAGAAAGAAAGGGAGAGAGAGAAAGAAAGGGAGAGACAGAAAGAAAGGGAGCGAGAGAAATAAAGGGAGAGAGGGAGAGAGACCGCTGCCCATGCACACCCCAGCCCCACTGCTCACCTTCCGCCACCGGTGTGTCTCCAACCACGTGTCGGTGCACGCTCCGAGCCCGGGACACGCGACCTTGGCAGCCTCCACATCACGCGGACTGCCTCGCGGCCCACTAGGTCACACACCTGAATCTGGGCCTTGAGTTCGGAATGGGAGAGTCCATTACAGTGCACACGTCATCATCACAGGCTGCACACCCGCTCAGCTCCATAGGTGCCACTAACTCTGTGAACCTTGAGGCAACGCCACGTGGCGGTA
Source organism: Calotriton arnoldi (assembly GCA_963921515.1). Classification (NCBI taxonomy): domain Eukaryota; kingdom Metazoa; phylum Chordata; class Amphibia; order Caudata; family Salamandridae; genus Calotriton; species Calotriton arnoldi. Next base: position 1,944,876 of record CAWUFW010002688.1, on the reverse strand, counting down.
GGCCCGCGTCGCACGCAGGCTCCGGCCAACCCTGCAGTCCACCAGGTCCCCTATCTGAAACGAGTACACAACAAATAATTGCAGAGTCCAAATCATTGCACACGGCATCATCGCCTGTCCGCCCCTGCGCACACATGCTGCTGCACCCCAGCCCCTCCCGCCGGCCAGCGGTGAATGTCCGCCCCTGCGCACCCAGGCCCCACTGCTCACCTGCTGCCACTGGTGTGTCCCCAACAGGGCACACCACGTGCCGGTGCCAACTCCAAGGCCGGGGCCCGCAGCCTTGGCAGTCCCCACATCATGCGGCACCCCCACGCGGTCCAGCAGGTCACACACTTGATACTGGGTCTTGAGTCAGAAATGGCAGAGACCATATCAGTGCACACGTCATCATCGCAGGCTGCACACCCGCTCAGCTTCATAGGTGCCACTAACCCTGTGCAACTCAAGCCAGCGCCACGTGGTGGTAGGCCCGTGGCGGCCGCCGGACGTCGGGGGCGACTAACCCTGTGCGCCACAAGTCATGGACCCTCCATGATTGAGCCACGTTGCGCGTACGTCGTCAGGTCACCTCCGGCAGTGGGGAATGTGACGTTGCAGGCCCCTTTTATTGGCGGTGTCACATGGCCCGTGACGCATCTGCTGGATGGGTGTGGTGTGTGTGCAAACCTGCCCTCAGGGAGTGGCCGTGGCATGCTGGCAACAAGAACAGTGACCAGCAGATCCCAAGCGTGGAATCCTGGGACATGTAGCTATGTCGTCCCCCCTCGGAGCGGAAGCGTAGTGGTCTGGCCTGGCGTACGCCGGACCTGCGTCGGGCGTGCAAGAATGATCCCAGGGCTGTGTGCGCTGGCTCAGTCCTTGTCCGGACAAGGAAGTGACGAATGCGTGTGTCCCTGATGTCGTGACTACGCCGCACGGAACGCAATCGGCAATGTAGCACCCTGTGACTCATGTCCCACGACATGTGCAACATGGACGTCAGGGGGAATTACTGACCCAACACACATCCACACTCACATACTTGAATGATCGAAGACATGACACAACTGTCCAATAGTGAATGATTTACTGTCATCCAGTGGAGTGTTGCAGCTGGAGCAGTACAGGGCCATGCAAACCCCACTTCACATCATTGGCACGTGGCGGGCAAGCCAGAGTCCTTCAGGGCATGACAAGTACATCGGAAGAGGAAGAGTCCAGACCGCAGTCTGATCGCTGTGTCATCGGTCATCTGATAGAATATGGCAGTCCATGTCGAGGTCCAAGGTGAGAGTCAATAGGTGCATCTGGGGGCAGTGGAAGGTCATGATGCCAAGGGCAGAACCGAGATGAAACAGCCCAAATGGGTGGGAGGAATGCTACTGCCGCCTCATGATCAAGAAATCTGGATCATCCACATCCTCGTCCCCTGATGTGTGCTCTGCCTCGTCTGTGGGTGCTGCAGTTCCGGCTGCAGCATTGTGTGCCACTGACACATCAGGGGCCGGAGGTGGATTGTCGGCCGCACCGTGTGGCAGTGACACATCAGGTGCAGGAGTAGAAATGTCTGCCGCACTGTGAGGCACAGACACACCAGGGGGCGCAGATGGGGATGGTGTAGGAGCAGCAGCATCCATCTGCGCCAGGCCTTGTGGCAGCAATTTATTTTATTTATTTATAAGGTTTTATATAGCGCGAACGTGACCCACGAGGGTATCAGAGCGCTTTACAGTATATAGTTATAAAGACATAAGAAATGAGGTAGTATACACGCATTCGATATTCGTAATTACTTACAAAATAGGTAAATAGTATAAGATAACATAGGTGACCAGTGGACAACACATGATGATCCCAGAGGGCAACAGAACATTACATTATATACAGTTATTGAGCCTTAGGTCAGTATTGTGGAAATAAGCAAACATATAATGTTCTCTTTCCATCCACAAGAGGTAGCCAGTGATATGAGGATCATATTGGTGACTCGATGTCAGCATAGAATCAAGTCTTAGGACGTGAATTTGTTCATTAGGAGTATTTTTACCTCTTTTTGAAGGCGATAAAGGAAGAGATTCCCCGTACTACTGGAGGTAAGCAGTTCCAAATCTTTGGAGCGATCCCTGAAAAAGCTCTGCAACCAGTTCTCTTTTTATGAAAGGATTGTGGTTTCAGAAGTAAAGAACTCGCGCTTCGTAGTTGTTTGCATCCTCCGGATCGTTCTAGCTTTAGAGCTAGGTAACTGGGTGTGTTGTTATGTAGTGCTTTATGGGTCATGCAGGCAACCTTTAGTTGTATTCTTGCCTCATAGGGCAGCCAGTTCAACGCTTTCAAGGTCGGAGAAATGTGGCTATTTCATTTAGATCCTGATATCAATCTTGCCGCAGCGTTAAGTGAAGCCCTCAGCGGAGCCAGCTTGTATTTGGGGAGACCGCAAAGAGTGGTGCTTCCATAGTCTAATCTTGGTAGCACTAAGGCTTGCACTGCCATTTTTAGGTCGGTCTGAGGGAGGAAGGGTTTAAGTTTCCTTAGTAAACTCATCTGGTGATTGGCTCACTTGGTGGCATTAGTGATGTGCGACTGCATATTCAGGTGTTTGTCTATGGTGACTCACAGGGATTTCGCAGAGTCAATGATGAGGGGAGCACAGTCAATGGAGGTTAGGTGTTTCAACCATTGCTCTATCTTTGGTGTGTGATTGGGTGGGGAGATGAGAATGAATTCAGGGGCATATTAGCAAGAACCTGCGAAAATTATCGCAAAGCTTGCTTAGCGCGCGTTTTTCTATCGCCGGCTATCACTGGATATTACCGCGGAGATAACATGCAATTAGCAAGGTTTATCTCCAATGCGATAAAATATCCAGCGATAGCGGCGAAACCCAGCAATAACGCGAGAAATCCAGCGATAGAATCCCCGCGCTAATGCTGGGGACTTAACCTTACAATCCACCTCCCATTGACTATTATTGTTAAGTCATGTTTTTACCAGTACTAAAAAACCAGCGCTAATCGTGGTTAGCGCGCGTTTTTTTATCGCTTCGCGGTTATTGCTAATAAGCGATAGCGATGTTAGCGACTGCTTTCAGTCGCTGTTAGGTTGGGAACGCCTCCTTTGCATGTCATTAGCGATAAATATCGCTGACATGCAAAGCGGCACCCAAACCAGTCGCTATCGCCTAAAAGCTGTCGCTAACACCTGTTAGCGACAGCTTGCTGATAGGGCGATAGAAATATCGCCGCTTTAGCGGCAAAAAGTGCCGCTAAAGCGGCGATAGAGCCCTTGATAATTTGCCCCTCTGTTTTTTTTGTATTACGCATGAGGTGGTTGTTAGTGAGCCAACTTTGCGTGTTCTGTAGAATAGCGTTGAGGGAAATGAAGTCATCTGGAGTGGAGATTTTCAAATGCAGTTGGGTGTCGTCCGCATACAAGTGATATAGGATATTCGCTGATTTCAATGCGTTCGCCAGGGGTTCCATTAGTAGGTTGAAAAGAATAGGTGATAGGGCTGAGCCCTGGGGAACGCCTATGTTGACCACTGAGGGCTGAGAGAGTGAGTTCTTCATCTTGATTCTTTGTGTTCTGTTATTAAGGAAGGAGGAGAACCATTGTAACACTGTGCCCGAGAGTCCCATCCTTCCTTCCAATAGGGACAGTAGGTTGTCATGTTTAACCGTGTCGAAGGCGGAGGATAGGTCAAGAAGTATCATTAGGCATGATTCGTTGCAGTCAAGCATTTTTAGTATGTCATCCAATATGTGGGTGAGTGCAGATTCTGTGCTGTGACCTTGACGGAAACCAGATTGGTGATTGTCTAGGAGGTTGTAGTTCTCAATATGATTGCATAATTGTATTTGTACACATTTCTCCAGCAGTTTCGCCAAAGTGGGGATGTTGGATATAGGGCGGTAATTGTTGAGATCTGATGGGATGGCGTCAGATTTCTTTAGTATAGGTGTAACCTGCCCTATTTTAAGACAGCCTGGTATGGAGCCTGGTCTCAGAGAGGCGTTAACAAGTTTTGCCCATAATGGTAGGATGGATGTTTTTATCATTTTGAATAGGGCAGGAGGAAGGGGTTCAGAGAAGTGATTGGAGGGATTGACTGCTAGAAGAGTGTTATAGATTTTTTGTTCAGAGATTGGCGCGAAGGTGTTCCAGGAGGCATTGTTTTTTGTGACTTCCCCTGGAGAACTGAAAAGGACCTTGAGTTGTGAGTAACCGTTAGCATCCTGGGCCACAGGTTGTGGGAGGGCCTTCTTAGATTGGATGTCGACCTCAATGGCCTTTGTCTTTTCACGGAAGAAGTTGGCAAGCTCATCGTAGGAAGGTGTAGCCAGGTCGTTTAGATCCGTAGAGTTAGCCGTGTTGCGAGCTTGTTGCTTTACGATTTCGAAAAGTTTTTTGGGACGGTTGATTGCTTGGTTCAGCTGGGTTCTGAAAAAGTCTGCCTTGGCCTTTAGAATCTTCCTGTTGTATGAGCTCTTTAACGTTCTAAGGTGATGTAGGTGAGCGTCGGTGGGTGCTAATTTCCATAATCGTTCAGCAGCTCTTAGCTTGCGTCGCTCCGAGTTCAGGGAGTCATTGAACCAAGGTTTGGAAATTTTGGAGGAAACATTTTTTTCTTGGAGGGGTGCTGTAGAGTCCAAGATTTCAAGCATCGTGGAATTGTAAAAGGCTGTGAGGTCATGGAGATCCTCCATGTCAGTTGTGGGGGTCAGGGCGGAGTTGCATCGGTTTACCAGGGTGATAGGGTTGATATTCTGTAAGTTCCTTTTCCATTGTTTTGTTTTTGATGGTTGACTCCTTTTTGGAATTACCTCGATATTGATGGAGAAGAAGATGCTGTGATGGTCAGTCCAGTCGCAAGGAGTGATGGATTCTAATGAGATGATGCTCGTTTTTGCTATGATGAGGTCCAGTGTCTCTCCTTTGTTGTGCGTTGGACTGTCACAGAATTGGGATAAATCCTGGTCTACCAGAAACGCTTTAAGACATCCTACACCATGATCGTTTCCATTGTTCCAGTGGAGATTAAAGTCACCCAGGAAAATTTGTGGTACTTGTGAGTTGACGTTGGATGAAATGACTTCCATTAACTCGTTGATGAAAGTCAGATTATCCCTCGGGGGGGTGGTAGAATAAGTGAAGCTTGCTGGCGAGGCGCTTATCATCAGAGATATTGATACAGAGATATTCGCAGGAGGATAGAGCGATGGAGTCTGCTTGCTTGACTGAGACTGAGACAGAGCAATGCCATGACGAGGATCTGCAGGGCATGGTATATCCCAGCTACATTTTGCTGATGTGCAGCAGTGACAGCCAACCTTTCCGCCTCCATCTGTACCATGTCCTCCATGAGCCTCCGCATTTGTGCCAAGTCACTGCTGAGATCGCTGGAGCCACTCTGACTTGACAGGTGTTCTTGTCTCCGAGTCAGGACTCCAGCGATGTCGGCCAGGGCTCGTTGGAGGCCAAGGAGCGGACTGTGGGTGTCCGTCAGGGACTGTAAGTGGTCACCGAAGGGACGTAGACACCCATGGATGGCATCAAGTTTGGCTGCCAGGAGGTCAAACCCCACCCGCACCTGATCAGCCAGCTTCTCCTGGGCCTCTAACACACGGGTTTGGAAGGCCAGGTGTGTTCCATGGGGGTCTTGGGAGACAGCCGGTGTGGCAGGTGCTGCCTTCTGGGTGGTCTGTGCAGGGGGTGGGGTCTCCTCGATGCAGCTGGGCTGCCCTGATCCTGGAGGTGGGGAGCTGATGCGGCCGATGAGCTCTCTGAGGGCTTCGGTGTCCATGATGGGGTTGTCATCCTCGTCATCAGTGTAGAGTTGTTGGGTCTGCTCTGCAGGTGGTGTTGATGGTCCCTCTGCAATGTTAAGGGGAGATGCTGCATTACATCGTGTTGACATGTTTGTCCAGGCATTGTACAAGTTCACATACAGACTGCATGACGAGGTACATTGTGGCTGTGTAGGTGGAGATGCCTGTTGGATGCGGGACAGTTGACATTTCAACACCATCAGGGATGTGAGGTTGTACTTGTGCAGTTTCATCTCACATACCCCTGCTATGCCAAATGTAATTGGCCAGTATCTTCACACAAGCGGCAGCAGTTTCGCCCTCTGTCCTGTTGTTCACGTGTTGCAGTTTGTCCCACACTGTTGTCTATGCTGCTGTGCTCTGACTGTCATATGTGTGTGCTGCAGTGTTGTGAGGGTCGCCCCTGCAGCTCTGAGTCTGCTGCCTCTTGTCCCTTGCAGGCGGTGTGCCTTTGACTTCTGTGTCCATGCAGTGTTGAGACGTTACCAGTCTTGGGTGGATGTGTGTCTTGGTGGGAGTGGGGACTGTGGGGCATGGTTTGTCTGCAGCTGTGTTGTTGACGTCAGGGGTTGATTGTGCACGTGGATGTGTCAGAGTGTGACCTGCTCCTTTACGGATGTGGTCCACACTCAGCCACCTCCGTGTCGTTGCGTGCACCATGTCATGGTAATCGGACTACAGGCATGGTATTCGTCATGCAGTGTCACTTACGTTGTCAGTGTGGCTCACGGAGCAGCAGCTTGGCTGGGTTCAGCACATGTGCATGGGTTGTATGTGAGCTGTGTGATGTGTGATGTGTGGGGTGGGCTCACTCTGGGCAGATGGTCGAGGGTGACGTACTTGGTGTTCCTATGTGTGCTGCAGTATGGCAAGGGGATCAGGGACATGATCCATAGTCATTGTGGGTGTGCAGTGTGGTCTGCTTATTTGTGCATGTGCGCCATTGTGCCCATCTCCCCCCGTCCCCCCAGTCCCTGGTCGCTACTCGCCCTGTTGCTGTTGGGTCCGGTCCTGTAGAGCAGTGTCCGGGCCCCCCACTCCTGCCACCGTATCCACACTGATGACTGTCGACACCATCTCCTCCATCTCGTCCAGCTCCTCCTTCCATGGGGGTCTTGGGAGACAGCCGGTGTGGCAGGTGCTGCCTGCTGTGTGGTCTGTGCAGGGGGTGGGGTCTCCTCGATGCAGCTGGGCTGCCCTGATCCTGGAGGTGGGGAGCTGATGCGGCCGATGAGCTCTCTGAGGGCTTCGGTGTCCATGATGGGGTTGTCATCCTCGTCATCAGTGTAGAGTTGTTGGGTCTGCTCTGCAGGTGGTGTTGATGGTCCCTCTGCAATGTTAAGGGGAGATGCTGCATTACATCGTGTTGACATGTTTGTCCAGGCATTGTACAAGTTCACATACAGACTGCATGACGAGGTACATTGTGGCTGTGTAGGTGGAGATGCCTGTTGGATGCGGGACAGTTGACATTTCAACACCATCAGGGATGTGAGGTTGTACTTGTTCAGTTTCATCTCACATACCCCTGCTATGCCAAATGTAATTGGCCAGTATCTTCACACAAGTGGCAGCAGTTTCGCCCTCTGTCCTGTTGTTCACGTGTTGCAGTTTGTCCCACACTGTTGTCTATGCTGCTGTGCTCTGACTGTCATATGTGTGTGCTGCAGTGTTGTGAGGGTCGCCCCTGCAGCTCTGAGTCTGCTGCCTCTTGTCCCTTGCAGGCGGTGTGCCTTTGACTTCTGTGTCCATGCAGTGTTGAGACGTTACCAGTCTTGGATGTGTGTCTTGGTGGGAGTGGGGACTGTGGGGCATGGTTTGTCCGCAGCTGTGTTGTTGACGTCAGGGGTTGATTGTGCACGTGGATGTGTCAGAGTGTGACCTGCTCCTTTACGGATGTGGTCCACACTCAGCCACCTCCGTGTCGTTGCGTGCACCATGTCATGGTAATCGGACTGCAGGCATGGTATTCGTCATGCAGTGTCACTTACGTTGTCAGTGTGGCTCACGGAGCAGCAGCTTGGCTGGGTTCAGCACATGTGCATGGGTTGTATGTGAGCTGTGTGATGTGTGATGTGTGGGGTGGGCCCACTCTGGGCAGATGGTCGAGGGTGACGTACTTGGTGTTCCTATGTGTGCTGCAGTATGGCAAGGGGATCAGGGACATGATCCATAGTCATTGTGGGTGTGCAGTGTGGTCTGCTTATTTGTGCATGTGCGCCATTGTGCCCATCTCCCCCCGTCCCCCCAGTCCCTGGTCGCTACTCGCCCTGTTGCTGTTGGGTCCGGTCCTGTAGAGCAGTGTCCGGGCCCCCAACTCCTGCCACCGTATCCACACTGATGACTGTCGACACCATCTCCTCCATCTCGTCCAGCTCCTCCTGCGGCGCTGGACTCCCACCTCCAGTTTGCATTGCTGCTTTGAGGTTGTTGGCGAGTTTGCTCTTAGTTTTGCGCTTGATATCAGTCCATCGCCTCTTGGCCTCGTCCATTGACCTCCTCTGCACTCCGACAGCATTCACCTTGTCCAAGATGGACTGCCATATTCCATTTCTTGTGCCCAGTGACACGGTGGAGGTGATGAACAGTTGTTGATGGTGTCCCATCACCTCCGTAACCAGGATCTGATTCTCCTGCGGAGTGAACCGCGGCTTCCTCTTCTTCTTGTCCTTCCCTGTCCCCGAGGGCCCTGGCTGGGGCTCCGGGGGGCTTGTGGGGTTCCGATCGTCCCCTGTGCCTGCTCCGCCTGACTCCATCATGCTTCGCTGTTGGTGTTTTTTTGTTTGGTGTTTTTTTTAACTGTTTTTGTAGTGATTTTTCCCGCCTGACGTGTGTGTGTTGCAGGCCTTGCGCGCCTTATCGCGGATTGTCTCTTCGCGATTGGGCCCATCGCAACTTTTTTCGCGTTAAGCTTTGAATTTTTATCGCCGTCGCGCTAGTTGTTTCGCGGACATTTTCCGCGTTCGCGTGCGAATATCGCACGGTATCGCCGTGTTGGGAATGCCACGTTGACACGGCGTTATTTTCACGCGATGGGCTGCGATGTGAGAAGTTGCGTTAAGCTATTTTGGAGATGTTTATCACACGTTCTTGTGAATATACCCCTGAGACGGAATTAAACCGAGACCTCAGGGTTTGAAAGTAACGAGGAATGCAGGGATGAACGAGGAACTAAAACCAGCCCAGGCAAAACAAGTCAAGCTGGTCAACACTGCACTATGGCAGAGAGGGTAGTGAGCAGGACTGCCCATCTGCAGTAGAGCTGTAGTCCAAAAAATGAGTCCCGGTGGTGCATATTACAAGGCAATTTTCCAAATATGTTGAGAAAAAGACTTGATTGTAAGCGAACATAAAAGGGAACGAATGCAATATTCGTATACTTCAGGCTTTGTTGCATTACACAGAAACATTATTTCTTCAACGCAAAAAGTATGTAGTGATACAGACATAGTATGCCAGTTACAAAACAAAACGTGATGAAAAGTAGGGAAACGTGCTATGGAACATGTAACAGCTATCTGATAGAGTGTGTCCCTCTGAGTACATGTCTGTACAGACTTATGTCTTATGTCAAAAGGAATACCACACTTTTAAACTCTGTCTTAAGATATATTGCCTGTCACTTTTCATGAACCAGGTAAGAGCCCCTAGAAAATGCTGTCAGTGAGAATGGAACATGCAATAGGCTGAGATTCATCAGGGGCGGGAACATTGCCAAGTTGGTGTGCTCTGACTGGAGAGGCTCAAACCAAGACCTCATTGGCTGACACAACAGATATTGGGAGACTGTTAGCGAATGGTGTGTCCAGAGTTGATGATGTTGTTACATATACCAGCCTGCTATTGGTGCTGCTCCTGAGTACTGTTCAAATTGCTAGCACGTGAGGCTCAAAAAGGCCCTTGGTGCTCACTGTGATTAAGACAGCTTGCTGTTCCGATTATCTGCCCAGGTTCCTGGTCTGCGGTGCAATGTGCCAGGACCGATGCAGATCACTTATTGCACTGGTCCATGCCTCATATTAGTGGTATTATCACGGAAAGGTTTAAAACAACATAGCCAAGCCAGTAAGCACATCACAGAATTATTTAAAGCCCATTGTCATGCTAGAATTCATATTACACTGTATAAAGCACCATTGCCGTGTTAGAATACATACTACATACATAATTCACCTTTGTCATGCAAGAATTTATGTGCGCCCAGTAGTAAAAGTAGGCCTGAGCGTAAAATTCTGCTCCGCTGTCAGGGTTTGCAGAGTTTTTCCCACTCCGCGCTCTGCGTAGAGCACGGAGTTCTCCAAAAGTCTGCATAGCAGTGCAGAGCAGAGTTTTTCCTCTCTCGCATCTCACAAACGTAAAGTTGGCGAGCACAAGTGAGGAAAATCCAATGCTAGACCACCTCCTTGATCGACGGACACCTTCCAGACAATACTCAGGATTCCATGCAGAATATACAGAGACAAATGAAGGGGACTCCAGACGTAACATATCATGCCTTGAAAATGTCCCAGGCTGGTGCACCATAAGGGGGTGAAACACGTGTTGGCTGATTACTTTTAGAAATGAACTACCTCAACAGTACATGAATAAAGACACTTCACTCTGAGAATTGCGTGGATGCTGATTTTGACATTTCTGAACTCTTGTTAAACATTATTAGGGGCAGATTTACAATTAACTAACGCAGCACGGCGCAGCAAGTCATTTTGCTGCGCCACGCTGTGTTAGTTTGGAAAGCACAGGGATGCGACATATTTACAAGAATATGTCGCATCCTTGTGCTTCCCCCTGCGCTGGCGCACAAACTGCAGCCATGCGCCGGCGCTGGCACCCTTGCACCATGGTGCAAGGATGCCTGCGTCGTGGGGAGATTGTTTTTGTGCAGGAAGAGGCACCTTCCTGCACAAAAACAATCACTACAACCATTTTCCTCTATCAATGCGTGCTGTAGAATGCAGCATGCATTGAAAGAGGAACAAACGAGGAGAAATGAAAACATTTCTCCTCGGTGCGCCTCGCTACGCCACCTCTAGGGGTGGCGTAGCTTTCAGACGCATCTCCAGAGTTACGATTTCTCATAATTCTGGAGATGTGTCTTGTTCCATGGGTGTTGCGTGGGAACACCCACAGCAACACTCCATGGAACGCCCCTTCACCGCAAAGTGCTGCGTGTGAATGGGCCGTATTTACAAGGAGAGGAAAAGTCACGCAGGGTGGCTTTTCCTCTCCTTGTAAATATGGAGCAGCCCCCTGCGCCACCAGTACGTCACGAAAAGTGACGTACTGGTGGCGCAGGGGGCTTGTAAATCTGCCCCTTAGTCTTTAGTGGGCATGGGGGCCTTACCCAGTGTTCTGGAAATGTTAATTCATTTACTTGCTCATGCTGAAATGACAGAAAGCAAAAAGATATAGATTCCAAGAACTTTTACTGCAGCAAAAGTTAGTTTTAGGTCTATAGTAGGAGTGCCGGCCCCTCAGCATGTGTACGTTTTGAACTCTGATTCCCATGCTTCTTCACACTTTGTTTCCAATTTCTCCTAGCCTCCCATCATAGCTGCTGAACACTTGCACAGTTTCACATGTGGGCACCATAACCCAACTGTAATCACACTAATCTACTTGCAACTGTCTGATGACACAACAGCTGAGTCAGAGATGTGCTTCTCTAGTCAAAGACCTGGGCATTTCCTCAAATTGTGTTACACACAGAAGATGTGTGACACTTAGCAGGGCTGTAACAGCCCTGAGACTTGGCAAGGTATTAACCAGCCCCAGTGTGAACCTGATATAACCGTCACAACCTCCAACCTGTTAGTTTCCTCAGTACAGTCAATAGCTCACGCTTAGGGCCTGATGACGGTCTTGGCGGACGGGATACTCCTTCACAAACGTGACAGATATTCCATCCGCTGTATTACAAGTTCCATTAGATATAATGGAATTTTAATTTGGCGGACAGAGTAACATTGTCCACCAAGATCATAACAGGCCCTTAGTTCTTATTAGGGTAGAGCCAGGAGAGCATGCGCTTGCGTATGCAGCTCGCTTGCAAGACACAGCTGTATATGTAAAAGAGCTTGGAGCCGCCCGTTGCCTACCATTTGTTGGCAAGCGTGGCACTCTTCTTTACAGCCTTGTAATTCGTCAAGGCAGCCCTTAAATCATTTCCGTGCCTCTCTGTGGAGCAGGGACCAAGCACACTGAATGATTCAACTTAATTAGTGCCCGTCCGCTGCTCCTGATTTCACTGAGGTACTATTTTGTTCTGTTTAACTTTTACTGCCCTACAAACACAAGGCACGTGACTGGCAAAAATGTGGCAAGCAGGACAAACAAAATTACAAAGATATATATATCTTTATAGTTAAGTTTTTTTTATTTAACCAAGTCCTCTTTCCTCACTTTGCACTCAGCACTGTTCTCAAAAGATGAGGATTATACTATTGAAAAAGAGACATTGTTTCTTTCTTGTATGTAATTTCTGAAATGATGCTTTAACACATAATCGAGCAGTACACCTCAATCCACCCCAATCCAATCCGCCCCACTCCAATCCACCCCACCTCACCCCACACCAATCTGCCCCACTCAATCCAATCCACCCCAGACTAATCTGATCCACCCCACTCCATCTAAACCACTTACTCCAATCCACCACACTCCAATTTGCCCCACTTCAATCCAAAACAATATTCCCCACTCCAATCCAAAACAATCTGCCCCACTCCATTCCAAAACAATCTGCCCAACTTCTATCCAAAATAGTCTGCCTCACTCCAGTTCAAAACAATCTGCCCCACTCCAATCCAAAACAATCTGCCTCACTTCTATCCAAAACAGTCTGCCTCACTCCAGTCCAAAACAATCTGCCCCACTGCAATCCAAAACAATCTGCCCCACTCCATTCCAAAACAATCTGCCCCACTTCTATCCAAAACAGTCTGCCTCACTCCAATCCAAAACAATCTGCCCCACTCCATTCCAAAACAATCTGCCCCACTTCTATCCAAAACAGTCTGCCTCACTCCAATCCAAAACAATCTGCCCCACTCCAATCCAAAACAATCTGCCCCACTCCAATCCAAAACAATCTGCCCCACTTCAAATCAAAACAATCTGCCCCACTTCAAACCAAAACAGTCTGCCCCACTCCAATCCAAAACAATCTGTTCCACTCCAATCCAAAACAATCTGCCCCAATCCAATACAAAACAATCTGCCCCACTCAATCTGCCCCACACCAATCTGCCCCACTCCAATTCACCCCACCCCATCCCAATTCATCCTACTCCAATCCACCACAATCCACCTCACTCCAATCCAATCCACCACACACCAATCCAATCTCCCAATCCAATCCACTTTACCCCAATCCAATCCAACCCACTCCCTCCCCAATCCATCCCACTCCAATCCAATCCACCCCACTCCAAAACAATCTGCCCCACTCAATCCAAAACAATCTTCCCCACTCCAATCCAAAACAATCTGCCCCAATCATATTCAAACCAATCTGCCCACCCCAACCTGCCCCACTCCAATCCAAACCAATCTGCCCCACTCCAATCTGCACCTCCCCAATCTAAAACAATATGCCCCACTCCAATCCAAAACAATCTGCCCGCTCCACTCAGCTCCAATCCAAAACAATCTTCCCCACTCCAATCTGCACCACTCCAGTTTGCCCCACTCAAATCCACAACAATCTGCCCTACTCCAAACCAAATCAATCCACCCCACCCCAATCAAATCTGCCTCACCCCACCCCAATTCAATCCATCCCAATTCAATCTACCCCACTCCACCCCAATTCAATCCACCTCAATCCAGTTCACCCCAACCCAATCCACCTCAATCCAATCCACCCCACTCTGATCCAATTCACCCCACTCCTCTTCACCCCACCCCACTCCAATCCATCCCACCCCACTTCAATCTAATCCACCCCATCCAGTCCACCCCACTGAAGTCCAATCCACCCCACTCTACTCCAATCCACCCAACTCTACCCCAATCTAATCCACCCTACTCAATCCAATCATTCCAGTCCACCACACTCCAGGCGCAATATAGAAAACTACATATGAAAGCAGCTGTGCCTCAATGACTCTACCCCATATTTGAGTCAAGAAAGCCAGAAGAGATAGGACCTGCTACTGCAAATGAATCTATCTTACATCAATCAATCAATCAGGGGAATTGTAAGCGCGCTACTCACCCGTGAGGGTTTCAAGGTGCTGGGGGGTGGGGGTCAGGAGTTTCGTTCAGCCGAAGAGCCAGGTCTTGAGAGCCTTCCTGAAGTTGTTCAGGGAGGGGGCGCGTCTGATGTCGATCGGGAGCTTGTTCCAGGACTTGGCCGCGATGTAGGAGAAGGCTCTTCCTCCTGTTTTGGCTCTGCGGATGCGTGGGGTTTCGGCGAGGATGAGGTTGGCGGATCGGAGGTTTCTTTTGGGTACGTGGAGGGTGAGTCTATCGTTGAGGTATTGGGGTCCGGTGTTGTGTAGGCATTTGTAGGCATGGGTGAGTATCTTGAAAGTGACTCTCTTCTCGACCGGGAGCCAGTGGAGATTCCGTAGGTGTTGGCTGATGTGCTCGTGACGAGGGATACCAAGGACGAGTCTGGCGGCGGTGTTCTGTATCGTCTGGAGCTTGCGGAGTAGAGACTTGTTTATGACGGCGTAGAGGGAGTTTCCGTAGTCCAGTCTGCTGGTAATGAGTGCATGGGTGACTGTCTTCCTTGCCTAGGGGGAGATCCAGTTGAAAGTCTTACGGAGGATGCGGAGGGTGTTGAAGCAGCTGGAGGCGACGGCGTTGACCTGTCAGTTCATGGAGAGGGAGGAGTCGAGTACGATGCCGGGGTTCCTGGCATGGTCCTTTGGGGTCGGGGGGCTGCCGAGGGCGGTGGGCCACTAGGTGTTGTTCCATGTCGATGGGGTGGTTCCGAGGACGAGGACTTCTGTCTTCTCCGAGTTGAGCTTCAGGCAGCTGTTGCTCATCCAGGTTGCGACGTCCTGCATTCCTTCCTGGAAATTGAGTCTGGTGGTGGTGGGGTCCTTGGTGAGGGAGAGGATGAGCTGAGTGTTGTCGGCGTAGGATACTATGCTGAGGCCGTGCTGTCGGAATCTTCTAAAAACTCCCTGGCCTCCCGCTGCGACCGGATTCCTACAGCCTTAAATGCACAACACTTTCAATGACATCATCCTCAAAGCAATCAGGGACCTGACCGCACGGCTCTCCACTTCCTATCTTGAAAAATTGCTCCAAGATGGATTGCCCCCATTGACTTGGGAAAATGCTGACATAATTGTGCATCTAGAAACATGGTCAGTGGCAGATCTCCCAGTAGAAGGGCCGAAAGGGGGGCTAGCCGTCTACATGTCACTTGGCCTAAATAGCGATATAGAAGTGCTGCCCAACATAGACCCTGGCCCCCAAATGATTAAATTTAGTAATTGGACCCAGGACAAGAGACCTCATGTCCTTTTAATTAATACCTATGTGCACTCTAATCGAGCCAAAAAAATAGTGCTAATACGAAAAATGTTAACTACAATAACAACATATATACAAAGTAATCCGTTATGGGACATAATTTTGACGGGAGACTTTAACGTAAAGTTAATTCACACACCAGATGAAGATGACATACTTAATGTTGAGAACGTATTCTGGAATGTCCCTAGCCAATTAAGCATACCATCAAAGCGTCGGGATTATACAGGAGAACAATTTGTCATGACCTTGGAATTTCTGGGATTGAGAGTCTTGAATGGAAGAGTTGCAGATAATTCACCGCAAAACTTCACTTATTGTGGACCAAATTCACACTCAGTTATTGATTATACAATCTTGCCTCTGCCGTTGATACAATTAGTCCAGTGTTTTCAAATTAAATACACAACGGATAGTGATCATTCTTGTCAGTCATTCGTGCTAGGAAAAGTTCCATGTACTCATGCAATGGCTCCAACAGAAATTGGCATGATAGACACAACCAACCTAAAGCGTTTACGCTGGTCAAACTAGTGATTAACAGACCTCGCAATTTTGGCAAAACACCTAATGATCTACAGTATCAATAACGCGGCTGATCCAATAAATGTTTGGCTTAGTTTTAGTACAGCCATAGTAAAACAAGCCTCCTCGTCCACATCCGGCCTTCCATCGGTCGTACCATCTTTGAAAAGAACTAAACCACGCCTTTCTCCTATTTGTACTGGGTTAAGAAAGGAACAAAAGAGTGGAGTGTGGCTAGCCGGCTGAAACAGGCCTCATTCAACTCCCCTCTTTGGGAACATTTGAAATCCCTAAAGAAAGAATTTTAAAAAACAACTATGGAAAGATAAGAATGGAGAGAAAGACACATTTTGGGTCAAGCTAATATATTATGTCAAGCAAAGCAAACCAAGGACATTTTGGGAAACTATAAACATACTTAATGCAACAGGAAAAAGGATAAACAATTCCAACATCACAGAGCATGCAAGGGTGACCCACCTTATAAACACCTTTAATATAAATCACCCATCATATATGCCAGAATCCTTGCAGGCAGATCGGCCGGGTAAGCCCCTAGGAAAGATACTTCCATCTTGGCTCAGCAATGGAATTCCAGACTCAGAGGCATTACTAAGTATACGATCAATACAACTGCAGACTGCAGATGATCATAACCTTTAGTCACCATCAAAAATCAAAGAAGTCCTTCTGAAGAGCCATCTGGAAGCAGCGTCTGGACCAAATGGCTTACTGCATGCCTTATACCATGGGAACTCACAAACATTTTCCCAGGGGCCGCAAAGTTTGGTCTATTGTGTGTCCGAGGGCCGCAGTAATGCCAGCGGGGGGTATATAGTGGATGTAGGGGAAGCAAAACATGTATATCTAGTGGCTGTCTTTAAAAATTAAGGTGTTCTTAAAGTTAAGGACCTAGCTACTTCCTTTCCCTAACTGCAATTAACTTTAAAATAAGTGATTGCTGCATCTTTAACATTTTTTTCCATGTTAGTGCTGAGTTGAGTAAACGGCAGCCCAGTGCTGCTGCTGCCCGGGGGGCCGCATGTAAAGGTCAGGAGGGCCGCATGCGGCCCCTGGGCCGTACTTTGAGTATCACTGCCTTATACAAAGAAGAAGCAGAATCTTGGTCCGCGATACTGGCCTCGCTGTTCAAGGAAGTCCAGATTAGGGTCATTGTACCGGCGAGTTGGTGAGGTTCCATAATAAATCCAATTTTTAAAGGAATAGACAGGGCAAATCCAGCCAATTACAGGCTTATAGTCCTCCTGGATACTGAAGTCAAAAATTACGCATCCTTGCTACTGGCGGATTTAATAGACTGGTCAAACAAAAATAAAATCATCCTACTAAACCAGACCGGGTTCAGAAAAGGCAAAGGTACAACAACGAATCGTTTAGCAACTGCCTTTTTGATCGAGCAGTGTCAGCAGACCAGGAAGAAGTTACACCTCTGCTTCATTGATTTCAAGGCAGCTTTTGACACCGTAAATCGGGAGCTGCAATGGAACAAGCTGAAGAGCCGGTGTTGTAGTAAGCCTCAGCAAGGCCTACCAGTGCTTAGGGGTTCTCCCTTCTCTGCACAGAGTCCTCAGACACTTAGGAAGAAGTTGGCACAGAAACTGGAAATAGAAAAGACAGAGTTTATTAAACCTCATGAGGTGGAGCTAACATTCGCACATCACCCTTCAGTAATGCATGAAGTAGCACACTGAATGGAAGGATCCTGTTCCTTTTATACCCACACAGGGGCTCAAATGAAGGCGGTACTAACACAAATGCTGGTTTTAGGCACATATAAGGTCATACAGAGAATGCACAGTCGACAAGTGGGTGGAGCTAACAGTTTCTACTTTTAGTAGACACATCCTGACATTTATAAACTCGAACAGCTGCAAGCTCAACTGAGCATGTGCAAAGCAAGAGGAACTAAATATAACTTGTCTCTAGGCAGATTTCAAGAGCAGTTGACAGGAAGGTAGGACAGAGCACATGGCGAGCACATGGTAGCACATGGCAGCCAAAATGGCTGACAGAAATACAAAATGGATTCCACAAAGCGGACAATTTAGCCTCTAAATACAGGCTGTCTTCAGTTAATGCTTAACTTAAATGCTGCCAAATTACAACAGACGACCCTTTCAGCATTGGCTGAAGACATTCGATTTATCTGGGGTAATCTAGATATTCATCCCGTACATCTATTAACATTATTTCGGCCACCTCTTTATTCAACATTTGTTGGGCCTTTGTTTCAGCAATGTTCCCTCTGGCAGGTATACAAGCAGAGATGCAAATGGAGCAAAGCATTGGACCACATTGGATACATACGCAGCATGTAAAAAATATTGTAATTATTACACACAGGATAGTCAGTAGCTTCCAGCCCCAAGCAGAAACAAGAGTCC
Source organism: Calotriton arnoldi (assembly GCA_963921515.1). Lineage (NCBI taxonomy): Eukaryota > Metazoa > Chordata > Amphibia > Caudata > Salamandridae > Calotriton > Calotriton arnoldi. Next base: position 1,926,647 of record CAWUFW010002688.1, on the reverse strand, counting down.
AAAACCATCCAGCAAAAGTCCAAGTTCCAGTCTCTGGATGAATTTCTGCAGCAATCTTATGCAATTTTGATATTGCGTCATATACTGAAGGTGAGTGATCTGGTATGAATACACAACAGCTGCTACCGATGATGCGACATGCACCACCTCGATCAGCCAAAATCACGCCTAGCACCATCCTATTCTGGAGTGCTACAATCCTTGCAATCTGTAGTTCCTCTGTAATGTTCCCAAGTGCCATAGCTGTCTGATTAGTAACAGCTTCCACAACACGAGTCAGTCGTCGGATTTTCCTGCTGTTTAATGCAGCACCCACAAGAGAAAATAAGCCCAAGTTGAAATCAACATATTGTTGTAGGGTAGTGTCGGTTTGGTCAACTTCATCCATACTTATTGTCCTCTTATTTCTGTTTTTGGAAATGTCATTGTACAGTTTAAAATCACGGTGATACAATGCAGGTGCCAGAAACACAGGGGGCAACAGAAAAGATACATAGCAGATTCCTGACCACCCAACAGGTAATTGATAATATCCGTTATTTCCACACACAAAATACGTGTTATGCGAGGCTGTGAAAGTGCTCTTATTGGCACCTTCAATGGTCAGGATTACAGTACACTCGCTTCCTCCCCACTGGAATTCTTCCAACACTACAAATACACAAGTCTGCTTTAGCTTTTGTCACAGAAATCACAAAAGGTCTAATGTTCTTTATTATTCTCACATTTGTGAAAACATATGGTGTTGAAATATTGTCCGGTTGATACTCTTCCCATTCCCATTTAGTCCCTTTGGCTTGTGGATAACCTTTCTTTATTTTGATAACATACTTTATTAAGTTGAAAAATAATCCCACCTACTGAAGGCTTTCCATATGCAAACAAGAGCGCATACCAAGCTTGACAAGAACCATTGTGAGAAAATGGAAGAGGAATAAAAGGTGTTCCTCCTTTCTTTTGATGTGCAGGTATCATCCCACACACCCAACAGTTGGTAGTATTCGTAGCATTGTGAGTATGGTGCAACATCTGGATAAAAGTATTGTTCAGGTAAGATTGTCGATGCTTTTGCTCATGGTAAGGAAGAGTAAAGTAGTGGTGTTCCACGGGTACTGGCGTAGTGGCAACAAAAAGCTGTCGAACAGGAGCCACCTCTCGATGTACCACGTAATTGCTGCCATAGCCACCATAGCAACAACAAACCCTACAGCACAAATGATTTGTTTTTTCATTTTAGCAGCAGTAATGATTGATCTTTCTGAAAACTTGTTGAAAACAGTCGTTGGAGCTCTTCTCCCTGGGCAGCCGCTGATTTCTTCACCATGGGCCAAAGTGGGTGTCACTACACTAATACAGGGCTGATCCCCTCCCCTTGCCACAATGGCTCTCCGTTTCACTAACCCAGGGTGGTAGCTCAACCAGTCTTTTTCAAAACTGCAGATCCTTTCCTCGGTCTTAATTGATATCTGGATACTCCAGTGATCGTGTGGTCCGGGAAGACTTCCGCAGATTCGTCAGGTGAGATAGCTTGGCCTTTCTCCGTCTCCAGAATCTCTCGATGGTCGGTCAACACAGCAGGTTCCACCAAGGCAGGCGACACGCGTTTGCAGTGTGTGCTGTGGATCCAATTCTTTCTGTTTGTCACTCGAACTGCTGTCCTTGTCGCAAGGAGCACCTGCTCTGGTCCTCGCCACCTTGGCTCCAAGCTGTTCGATCTGTCAAAGACCTTGACCATTACATGGTCACCAGGACGGAGTTCGTGGGCCTCACCTGTAGATCTGTCAGGAAGAGCTCTCGAACCTGTTGATGAATAGAAATCAAACTGTCAGTTAACTGTGCCAAATAATCATTCATCAGAACACAAGGAACATCATGTATGGGCGTGGCTTAGGAATTCCCCAAATGTTCATTGGTCTCCCAAACACCACCTCATAGGGGTAAGACCTGATCGTGAATGTGGCACCGATCTTATGGACAACAATGCCAAAGGTAGGGCATCTGGCCACTTTAGAGACGTGGAAGCCAGTATTTTCGCCAACTTTGTTTTTAGAGTAGCGTTATACCTTTCCACCAATCCTGCTGATTGCGGGTGGAAAACTGTATGGAATTTCTGTTTGATCCCTAATCCTTTCAGGACATGCTCAACAACTTGCCCAATAAAATGAGGTCCATTGTCACTCCACAAAAGTTTACAAACACCGTATCTAGGGAAAAACTCCTTTAGAAGCACCTTTGCTGTGGTGAGAGCAGTATTATCCTTCGTAGGGTATGCCTCTATCCATTTGCTAAAGGCACACACCACCACTAGGACATATTTCAGATTATTGCAGCGTTCGAGTTGGATGTAATCCATCTGCAAAACTTCAAAAGGTGCAGTTGGTGTAGCAAACCCTCCTGTAGGAGTTTGTGTCCCTTTTCCAGGATTATACTGCCAACAGATCAAACAGGACTGTACTACCCTTTTGGCTGTGCTAGCAATTTCAGGATGCTCCCAAACTTGTGTAAGCAATTTAGTTATTGCTAGAGCTCCAACATGTGCCAGCCCATGTGCCATTTGAACCATAGGTTGTAAATAGGTCGCAGGCAATTTCCATTTATTCATGTCTTTGTTACGCCAACAACCCTCATCATCTAATATTCCTTCTTTAGACCATTGCTCAAGCTCTTCCACAGAAGCAGATCTCTGCATATCCAATACTTCCTCTCTAGCATCATGCCAACGCTCAGCTTGTGATTTCACTACGTACATGGGTGTAGTGCTCGCTGCATCGCAGTCTCACGGGCTACGCGGTCTGCAAAGGCATTGCCTTGTCCTATTTTGTCAGTCACTTTCTTGTGTGCGCTACACTTCATAATAGCAACTTTCTTTGGGTATGTAAGTGCAGTCAAGAGATTATGCACTAACTCTCCGTGCATTATCTGCATCCCATGGGATGTAAGAAAGCCTCTTTCCTTCCAGAGTAGGCCAAAATCATGAACCACTCCAAAAGCATAGCGACTATCCGTGTAAATGTTCACACACAAGTCAGTGCTAAGCTCACACGCTCGTGTCAAAGCTATTAGTTCAGCTGCTTGAGCTGACTTCTGAGGTATGCGAGCTGTTTCCACTACTGTCTCAAGCGTGGTAATTGCATAAGCAGCTGAAGTCGTGCCATCTGGTAACTTCAAACAGGACCCATCAACCCACAGTTCCCCATCTACATCTGGGAGGGGCGTATCTTGCAAATCGATGCGACCCTTTGTCTGTTCCTCAGTAAGGAATATACAATCGTGAGGCTCCTTTGACTGAGACTGAGTCGCAGGATATGGCAACAAAGTGGCTGGGTTCAGTGTCGCACATCTTTTCAAGGTAATATGAGGTGCTAGCAGTGTCAATTCGTATCCTGTCAAACGAGCACTAGTTAAGTGCTGAGTCTTAGTCTGATTCAAAAGGGCATCTACTGCATGGGGTACTAGCACCAACAGTTTGTGTGACAAAACTATCCCTTCACTCTGATGTATGGACACAGCCGTCGCTGCAACTGAACGGAAACACCCAGGCAATGCACGAGCAACAGGGTCAAGAACTGCAGAAAGGTATGCACAAGGACGCTGTTTGTCCCCGTGTGTCTGTACTAAAACTGACAATGCACATCCTTCTTTCTCATGTACATAGAGTGTAAAAGCCTTCGTGTAATCTGGTGTGCCTAACACTGGTGCAGAGCAAAGAGCTTGTCTCAACTGAAAAAAAGCATTTTGACATTCATCTGTCCATGGAAGGGGATCGGTGTGTTTTTAGTCAAAAGTGCTAGCAAGGGTTTAACAATGTGTGAAAAACCCAATATCCATTGCCTGCAAAACGAAGTCAGACCAATGAATGCACGGACATCTTTCTGCGTGGAAGGTACTGGGGTGTCTAAAATTGCTTGAATGCGATCTGGTGTCAGTGCACGGCCCTCCTTAGACAGAAGGTGTCCTAAATAGGTCACCTTCGGTCTACAATATTGCAATTTCTTTCGTGATACTTTATGGTGGTGTGTAGCAAGAAAAGAAAGCAAAGACAAAGTGCATTTCTCACACTGCTCAGGTGTATCGGCTGCCAACAAGATGTCATCGACATATTGTATGAGAGCCACTCCTTTAGGCAAGGTAAAGGAATCAAGCTGTCTCTTCAATGCTTGACTGTAAATACTAGGACTCTCAGTATAGCCTTGAGGAACTCTACAAAATCTGTATGATCTATTATTCAAAGTGAAACCGAACAAATATCGGCTATCAGGATGAATAGGAATCGAGAAGAAAGTGTTCTTCAGATCAATTACAGAAAATGTAGTTGCTGTTGGAGGGACCAGGGTAAGCAATGTCGTTATGTCAGAGACTACAGGGTACTGTGGTACTACAATCTTGTTGACTTCTCTCAAATCGATAATAAATCTATAAATCCTAGTGTCAGTATCTTTTTTCAAAATGGGAAGAATCGGACTATTGCAAATATTGTAAGGAACTTCTTCCACAACCCCCACCTTAATTAAATCATGTACAATACGTGTGAGTGCTTCTTCTCCTTCTCGAGAAATTTTATACTGAGGCAGTCTTGGCAATAAAGCGCCCTCCTTGACACTAATATGTACTGGTGGAATAACCATTTGCCCTACATCAGTATCCGAAGTAGCCCACAAAGTACTAGGGAGTGAGGCTAGTGCAATGTCCTCTTTAACAATACAAGATCTCTCAATCATAGGGTAGTTGTCATTCAAAATAACCCGTACTCCTTCCGGAGAACACCGTATCGTAGCCCTAAAATCTTTAAGCATATCAAGACCCACAATATTGTCTGGTGTGTTTGGAGAAAGCAAAACGGACATGGAGCAGTAAACTTATCAATATCAAATGCAAGTGGTTGTGACAATGGGCTAAGGAAGGTGTTCCATCGAAACCTATCGATGTAATGGTTAAGCCAGACAGGGGAGCCCTTGGAACCAATTGTTTAGACAAGGCGCTACGAGTAGCTCCTGTATCAACCAGAAACTGATCAGTAGAACCCAAAACATGTGCTGTAACATAGGGACCCCTCTGATCTACTGGAACTTCAACTGATTCCTTACCCCATCCTAGGCAATCCTATGCATAAGCAGAATCTTGAAAATCAGAGGGCACATAGTCAGACATTTGATATTGGTTCCTTCTATCAAAAGTGTTAAACCCATTCTGCCCACGTGTATTAGCATCAAACCGAGCACGATCATTCGCGCTTCCTCTAGGCCCTTGATATCCTGAACGATTTCTCATTTGTCCCCGACCACGAGATTCTGCTGAGCACGCAGCACTGGACAATCAGAAAGCCAATGACCAAATTTTTGCAGTACGCACACTGATCAACAGACAAATTCGAACGGGCAGAGGAAGGAAAGTACGAACCATAAGATCCACGTCCACCTCTATCATTATCTCTAGAAGGCGGACCATAAGCTTGAGCCAACATAACCTTTGTTTTCAACTCTTTAGACTTTTGTCCTCATTACCTTTGGCTTCTAATTCTTGCCGCTCATAATACTGGGCCATAGTTAAAAGAGAAACCGGAGAAGATGTAGTCCATGAACTCTCACTGGCCTTTAAGCTTGACTAGCTATTCCTGGCAAAAGGTTTGCGACATATTTATCGACAAACAGATGCCTACCTGTGTCATCTGTCAATGACTGGCCACTAAAATCGTGAAATGCTTCTTCAAAGCGTGTGAAGAAGTCAGAAACTGATTCATCTACCTTTGCTTGCAAGACGCTAGCACTGTCCAATCTATCTTTTTAGGGGGAATGATCGTCTTTAACTTAACTAATATAGCTGCCGGAAGATTTAAAATTAACTGACACGGTTTCTGTGCAGGTTCTCTATCTTCATCTAACCGCTCTAAATCTTTCCACAATGCTCCAAATGTCGCATTATCATCTATTTTGCGCACAGTTCTCCACATATCAGGTGGTAATATTAATCCAAAAACAAATCAATATCAGACAGAGTCATAGTACAAGAGCTGATTGCACCCTCAACTTCCTCATAAAAGGCTGCTGGATTCTTTCAGCGGGTCAGGCAATGCATTTTTAAGGGCCATAACATCTGCTCTATTCCAAGGAGTGTAAACCCAATTATAAATAAAGTACCCTTTCGCATTAAGAGAAGTCTTATCATCCTCTGTACCCGTTCCTTTAGGAGGAACATATAAAGGCGCGGCTTCCCGCATGGGTTTCACATGAATTACAGCATTCTTATCTGTTTCAGGAGTAGAAGTTCGTGCCATGCTGATCTGAGATGCTAGTGCAGCTGCTTCTGCTGCCTTTTTCTCCTCTTGCAAACGGGCTGCTTCAACACGCAGTTTAACCAAGCGTCTGATTGTGTCAGCCACCTGGGAGAAGACAAAAGACCGTCACGTAATTGTTTACAGTTAGTTGCTACATCATCGGGCTCCACTTCTACCGAATACTTCCTAAATCGTTCAATAACCTCTGCAGCAAATGTATCGTGTAAAATATATTTGCTCCCTTTCCTGCCATCCTTTTATACTATCTAAAAGTTCAGAAGCACTGGTAGTACTACTGAACGGCTTTACGCGCAGTAGATCTGATGTCAGATGCACGCTCAGCAGATAACATGGAACGAGTTTCTCGAGCTTTGTCCTGGTCTGAAAAGAGTCCTCATCTGACTCATGAGGAGCAGAAGAAAAATATACGGAGGTGGAGAACGATCTAATAACAGGAAATCATCTTGCGGTTTATTAAGGATAGGATAAAGGGGCTGCCTAACAGCATATTGGCCAGTTACCTGTAAATGGCGTTCCCTATCTTCCCTCTCTTTAATTTCTCTCATCTCCTTGTTTTTTAACTCTAATGCTTTCGCATAAATGGTCTTTCGCTGTTCTTTGTCAATCAAGGCTTGCTCACGCTTCATTCGCTCACGCACTTCTTTCTCCCACATTCGCACACAATCAAACATATCTTGCCTAGTCTTTCGTTTAAACATACATTGTTCCACATACTGAATTTTTCGCAAATCAAATGACCCATACATAGGCCAACGCAACTCAGGATCTTTACTAGTATATTTGTTCCATAACGTGCAGTACATTATAGAAGAAATACCATACTTAATATACATATCCCTATTAGGCGTCCCCTCCGGGGGCTGGTTGTGCTTCAGTCAAGTCTCAAATTGGTACCACTACAAAAGCAACACATCCTACGAAGTGTGCTGAAAACAGGCATGCCAAAAAATAGTGCAAAATATGCAGTATTATAATCAAAGTAGCGCTTAAGGTACTTTTCGTACGTTGCGCTGTTCAAACAATTTTAAATAGAGAAAATTCTCCTCATTACCTGCCTATATGTATTGCAATACATATATAATTACAAAACAGATTCCAAAATTGGCCAATCATACAAACAAAGCCACAGTAAGTGTTACTAAAACTACCTTACCAATCAAAGGCATCAAACCAACAGCAAGTGCCGCAAAACGGCTCTTACCAATCAAATGGTGTCCAGGTTCCAACTGCCAAGTTCTCAAATCGACCAAATGGTCACTGCACGGCGAATCAACAGAAGAGATCTCAGTCAAGGACCGGCGCCGCCGGGATGGTCAGATCAGAAAGAAAGGGAAAACGCCGTGGGTGCCAAGACTCTGGTCTCCTCAGGCAGCGATCGCGTCCAAAGCGAGATTCCAATCCTTCGTCGCGACCAGTCCTTCGGGCATCCGAGTCGCTGATGAGCCCCACGTTGGGCGCCAATTTGTTGTAGTAAGCCTCAGCAAGGCCTACCAGTGCTTAGGGGTTCTCCCTTCTCTGCACAGAGTCCTCAGACACTTAGGAAGAAGTTGGCACAGAAACTGGAAATAGAAAAGACAGAGTTTATTAAACCTCATGAGGTGGAGCTAACATTCGCACATCACCCTTCAGTAATGCATGAAGTAGCACACTGAATGGAAGGATCCTGGTCCTTTTATACCCACACAGGGGCTCAAATGAAGGCGGTACTAACACAAATGCTGGTTTTAGGCACATATAAGGTCATACAGAGAATGCACAGTCGACAAGTGGGTAGAGCTAACAGTTTCTACTTTTAGTAGACACATCCTGACATTTATAAACTCGGAACAGCTGCAAGCTCAACTGAGCATGTGCAAAGCAAGAGGAACTAAATATAACTTGTCTCTAGGCAGATTTCAAGAGCAGTTGACAGGAAGGTAGGACAGAGCACATGGCGAGCACATGGTAGCACATGGCAGCCAAAATGGCTGACAGAAATACAAAATGGATTCCACAAAGCGGACAATTTAGCCTCTAAATACAGGCTGTCTTCAGTTAATGCTTAACTTAAATGCTGCCAAATTACAACACCGGGGTCTACAAGATTTGTTGCTACGATCAATTCAACTATTATATACTGAAACCATGATCCAAGTGAAAATTGGGGACGGCACGAGAATTTCCAAGAAGATTCCAACATACAAGGGACTTAAGCAAGGATGTATCCTAGCACCTCATCTTTTTATGGCAGACCTATCACCAGCTCTGTACCAGGAACATTTGGGTCCCCTTCGTCTGGGTCCTCTTCGTCTCACGCATCAATCGGATGCAGATGATATTGTGCTATTCAGTTCAACTAAAGTGGGCCTGCAAAGATCAGTTAATGTCCTGCCACAGTACCAACCATCTAGAGTTGAATGCGGCAAAAACAAAAACTATGTCCATCTGCAAACAACAGGGTCAAGCTGCCATTACAGACGAATAGAGTCTGTAATCAACTATAAATATTTGGGGTCGTATCTAGATTCTAGAGGAAATTTTAGTTACCAAAAACAATACATAGCGAAGAAGGTGATTGCACTCATCCGTGCCTTTGCTACTCTAGCAAAAACCGTGGCTTGTCCATCCTTCCAGCTCCTTTTAACTGTTTTCTCTACGTAGGTACTGCCAACCATCGCATATGGCAGTGTGGGCATGAGAGGGCAGGATGATGCAATACTGGATAAAGTGCAGACCGACATCTTTAGCGAGTTTTTAACCTCCCGCCAGGCTCTTCACCAGCATAAATTTGTCTTGAATTTGGGTTCAATAAGCAAGATCTGCCTAGAAGAGCAATAACAATAAAGACCTGGTACAAGATCAACATTACCCATTTAAGAGCGCGCTAGGGTCGGCTCTTCAAGGGGATCACCAGTCTGAATATTACAAGTACTCGAACGCCTCCATCTCAAAATGAAGTTTAAACGGACTGTGTGTTGTAGGAGTGTCATATGATGGCTTCAAAAAGGCACCAAGAGACAGAACAGGGGAACCCTACTCACTAAGGAACCAGGGTAAGTATTAGATTCAAAAGGACAGTGGTTCCTGTGGAATAATACTGTTAATATTGATAATGGGATGTGTTAGACTTGGCATCTTTTGGCGTGTTTCCCCTGACTTTTTGCTTTCTGACCTCCCGGTTTTGACTCTGTTTTTGCTGGTGTGATGATTCTGCGCACTTTCCTCACTGCGGTCCAGTGGGAAAGTGCAAGTGCTCCTGGATAAAATGTGTTATGGATTGGTGTTTCCATGATTGGCCTATTTGGTTTATGTGTCAGTCCCTTGTAAAGTGCACTGCGAGTGCCAGGGCCTATAGACCAAATGCTGTTGGTGGGCTGCAGCACTGGATTGTGCCACCCACGCAAACAGCCCGTAAAGTGTAACTCGGGCCTGCCATCGCAGAGCCCGTGCGCAGCCTGGGGCTGCCATGTCGACTTGGCAAGTGCACACACTTGCAAGTCCCTAAACCTTCCCTTTGCTACATGTTAGTCACCCCTAAGGTAGGCCCAAGGTACCCCTGTGGGCAGGGTGCGTTGTACGCGAAAGGTAGGACATGCCCGGTGTGTGCGGCATGTCCTGATAGTGAATTACAGCCTAGTTCTTTTTTCACTATTGCAAGGCTACCTGTTCCCCTAGGCCAGAACGGGCGGTTTTGATTATTACAGTATATAATCCTAACTGACCCCGGGAACATGGTAGAAATTCGAGTTTAGTATGCCTGGACTCAGAATGATAAAATGCAGCTTTTAGTAAGGTTGGTTTTAACATTCTGTGTTTGAAAATACCACTTTTAGAAAGTGGGTATTTTCTTGCCTAACCATCCAAGCCTGCCTCTGCGGTAGTTGTGTATTCCGTGTCTGGAATGTGAGTGACCGGGGCTGGGGATGCCAGGAGACAGGGTGAGTCAGCGCAGGGCTGAATAGCCAGATCGACCTGTAGATGGGTGGGAGGGGTCGCACCTGGGCCCTGAATAGGACAGTGCCTTCCCTCCACAATGCTGGCTCCACCTCCTGTGGTGCGTCTGATGTCCCTGGCCTACTCACTGAAAGAAGGGACGGAGACTTGTCAACAAAGTGCTCCAGAACTGGTTTGGACTAGGCAAAGGCCTCTCTGCCTTCAGAGAACAAAGGAATTTGGGATATAAATATTGGGGCCCTGACCCCATGAATTTAGATCTCGCTGGAATCAAGGAACCTGCCAAGACGAAGAGCTGGAAGAGCTGCCAGGAGGAGTACTGCCCCTTTGCTGTGTTGTTGCTTTGTTGGGCTGGCCTGCAGCTGCTGCTTCTGCCTTGGGCAGTGAAAGGACTGGACTGAACTTTCTACAAACTTGTGCTGAGTATCTCCAAGGGCCAGGAACCGAGCTGGCCTCCTGTTAAGAAGTCTCAGGGACTACAAAGACTTCACAAGCCTCTGGGTACCGCTTCTGGAACGCTGTTTCAGTTGCCACAGAGGAAGGGAACCGCAACCGACTCCGTCAACCGAATCCATCCCTGGCCGGTGACCTGTTTGCACCGCAGTTCGCATCGCATCGCTTCACTGGGCTAGCCGGACCAGACCGACACTGTCGCTGCAACTGGCGCGAGAGTCGAGACCGCACCGCATTTGGGGCACCGCTCGCACGTCTGCGACGCCACCGCTCCGACTCGCACCGCTGTCCGACGCCAGCTCCCGCACTCCGGCTAGGTCGCCTGCATCGCAACCTGTCAGCACCGCATCGAGCATCGTCTCACCCTGCATCGCACGCCTTGGACTCACCGACTCCGTCTGCACGACGCTCATCGAGCCGCTGCCTGCACCGCATCGAGGGACACCGCACCTTGCATCGCTCCGTCTTGCACCGCAACCGCGACGAACGCCAACCGGCTCGTACACTCCGTACCAGCCACAACGAGAAAGGTACTGTAACCGAGTCTGTTCATGACTCTGCTGGCCCGTATCGATGCGGTCGGCTGGAACTGTTAGACTCTGTGGTTCTCAGCATCACGGTAGGCTCGGACGGAGCTACCGACTCGTACAAACTTTGCTTTTGTGCTATTCCTGCAAAGAAGAAGTTAACGTATCAAGTATTCATTCTTAAAGTATCGTATTGTGGATTTTTGTCGTAATTGGTCTTGTCTTGAGTATATAAAATATTGGTTATTTTTCTAAACTGGTGTGGTGTCCGTTTGTAGTGCTTACACTGTATTACTGTTGGTTATGTGCAAATGTTTTACACACTGCCTCTGAATTAAGCCTGACTGCTCATGCCAAGCTACCACGAGGGTGAGCAGGGGTTACTTCACGAGTGTAACAACCCTTACCCTGACTAGGAAGAAGGGTCCCTACTTGGACAAAGGTGCAAGCCCTTGCCAACTAGAGATCCCATTTCTAACATTGGTTGTCAGCGGTGAGGATAGGACTTGTGTTTGCACTTGACTTACAGTGATTGGTGTGCACTACTACCATATCGCAGACCATTACGTACCACATACTGGTTCTTTTTCTTTTGGCCTATTTTTTATCTTGCCAGTTTTCAACTCACGACTTTTGTCATGCCTGAATCAATTGCATCATCCGTTGCATCTCTGGAAGTTATCTTTGAGGAGGACAGGTTGGAATCCTACGCCGTAAAGGAGTTACGAGCGATTTGTAAAAACCTGAAAGTCCAAATTAAAGGCCTCACAAGGAAGGAGGAGCTACAGAAGGCGCTGAGGGCCTGGGTAGCAGCCAGACATGCCAATGGGCAGCCTGGTGATCTCAGTAAGGAGGCGGAGGAGCCTATTTCCAGGGTGGATGTGCTTTTGGGTAGGGGGGAACCCGCCAGGTCGGGCAGCAGCAGTCTGTCCCCAGAGGAGCTGGAGGACAGGCGGGAGACATCTCTGAGCTGACCCATTGGCAGCAAGAAGGGGGTCCCACCAGGGAGGAGTTCTGCAGGGAGCAGAACGAGTGCCCTACTCTGGAGGGTCTGCGGCGGCAGGCTGCAGACCAGGCAGCTGGTAATCAGTCCGGGTCACATCTGATCTACTGGGAGAGTGGTCTCCTATACAGTGAGCCTAAGGTTGCTGAGCCGGGGTCAGCCCGTGTGCTGGTGGTACCCCAGCGCTTCAGGACCTTCCTACTGGGTCTGGCTCATGACGTGCCTTTGGCAGGGCATTTGGGGCAGGACAAGACCTTTGACAGGCTTGTCACCCACTTCTTTGGCCCCAAATGCGAAGGCAGTCAGATGCACACTGCAGGTCTTGCCAAACTTGCCAGGCAAGTGGTAAGAGTGGGAGGAAGGTCAAAGCTCCTCTCCAACCTTTTCCGGTTGTTGGAACACCCTTTGAAAGGGTAGGGATGGATATTGTGGGGCCGCTGGATCCCAAGACAGCCATGGGCAACAGGTACATCCTGGTCTTGGTGGACCATGCCACCCGGTACCCGGAGGCAATCCCTCTCAGGACAACGACGGCGCCAGTGGTGGGCCGGGCGTTAATGGGGATCTTTTCCCGTGTGGGATTCCCCAGAGAGGTGGTTTCCGATAGGGGGACCAATTTCATATCGAAGTATATGACATCCCTGTGGAAGGAGTGTGGTGTAACCTACAAGTTCACCACTCCTTACCACCCACAAGGAAACGGTCTGGTGGAGAGATTCAACCAGACCTTGAAAGGCATGATCAAGGGTCTAACAGAACCCATGAGGCGTAAGTGGGACGTCCTCTTGCCATGCCTACTCTTTGCATACAGGGAGGTGCCTCAGAAGTCTCTTGGGTACAGCCCCTTTGAGCTCCTGTATGGCCACCCTGTCAGAGGACCTCTGAGTTTGGTGAAGGAAGGCTGGGAGGCGGCTCCCAGGAAAACTCCCCAGGATGTATTTAGCTACATGCTGGCCTTTAGAAACCAAACTGCCCGCTTCAGGAAACTCGCTCAGGCGAACCTAGAAGCAAGCCAGGAAGAAATGAAGAGATGGTATGACCTGAACGCCACTCTGGTCAAATTTCAACCTGGGCAGAAAGTGTGGGTAATGGCCCCAGTGGCACCTTGTGCCTTGCAGGACAAGTGGACTGGGCCATATGAGGTAAAGGAGCGCAAAAGTGACGTCACCTACCTGGTGGATTTGCAGGCTCCAAGGAACCCGTTGAGGGTCCTTCACGTGAACCGCCTCAAGCCCCACTTCGAGAGGTCCGAAGTGAGTATGCTCTTGGCGACAGATGATGGGGTGGAAGAGGAGAGCGAGCCTCTCCCTGACCTCCTGTCTACCAAGGAGCATGATGGGTCAGTACGGGGTGTGATCCTCTCCCCTACTCTGACTCAGGAGCAGCAGGGGGACTGTCGCCAGTTGTTGGGACAGTTCGCCCCACTGTTCTCTCTGACCCCCGGTGTTACTCACTGGTGTACCCATGACGTGGACACCGGTGACAGCCATCCTGTGAAGCACAAGATTTACAGGTTGACTGACCGAGGTCAGAGCCAGCATCAAGGAGGAGGTCTCTAAGATGTTGGCGTTAGGGGTGATTGAGCCCTCCCACAGTCCTTGGGCCAGCCCAGTGGTCTTGGTCCCAAAGGCTGCGGCGCCCGGTGCCACTCCAGAACTCCGGTTTTGTGTGGACTACCGTGGGCTCAATGCCGTCACCAGGACTGACGCGCACCCCATCCCCAGAGCTGATGAGCTCATTGATCGGTTGGGAGCTGCCCGGTTCCTCAGCACGTTTGATTTAACGTCTGGGTACTGGCAGATTGCCTTAACCGATGGGGCCAAGGAGAGATCAGCATTCTCAACCCCAGAAGGTCATTACCAATTCCGGGTGATGCCCTTTGGGTTGAAGAATGCCCCTGCCACCTTTCAGAGGTTGGTCAATCAGGTGTTGGCTGGGCTGGAGGATTTCAGTGCCGCCTACCTGGATGACATTGCTGTGTTCAGTTCCCGCTGGGAAGAACATTTACAGCACCTTGAGAAAGTGTTGAGGGCTCTGCAAGGTGCAGGCCTCACGATCAAGGCCAGTAAGTGCCAGATCGGGCAGGGTTCTGTGGTGTACTTGGGACACCAGGTAGGAAGCGGCCAGGTGGCGCCCCTACAACCCAAGATTGACACCATTCTGGCTTGGGAGCCCCCAAGACCCAGACAGAGGTGAGAGCCTTCTTAGGTCTCACCGGCTACTACCGGAGATTTGTTAAGGGCTATGGCACCATCGTTGCCCCCTTAACAGAGCTGACCTCTAAGAGGCAGCCCAGGAAAGTGATCTGGACTGAGTCCTGCCAGAAAGCTTTTGATGCCCTGAAGGCAGCCATGTGCACGGCGCCCGTGCTCAAGGCACCTGACTTCTCCAAGGAATTCGTCGTGCAGACTGACGCTTCAGAGCATGGTGTGGGAGCGGTGCTCTCACAGCTGAACGAAGAGGGCCTGGATCAGCCTGTAGTCTTCCTTAGCAGGAGACTACTTCCCAGGGAACAGAGGTGGAGTGCCATAGAAAGGGGAAGCTTTTGCTGTGGTCTGGGCGCTGAAGAAGTTGAGACCATACCTGTTTGGGACTCACTTCCGGGTTCAGACAGACCACAGGCCCCTCAGATGGTTGATGCAAATGAGGGGCGAGAATCCAAAACTGCTGAGGTGGTCCATCTCCCTACAGGGAATGGACTTTACGGTGGAGCACCGTCCTGGTACAGAACACGCCAACGCAGATGGTCTGTCCAGGTTCTTCCGCTCTTAGTGAAGAGAACTCCAATGGGGTTGGGTAGTTCTCCCTACTTTCAGCTGGAGGGGACATGTGTTAGACTTGGCATCTTTTGGCGTGTTTCCCCTGACTTTTTGCTTTCTGACCTCCCGGTTTTGACTCTGTTTTTGCTGGTGTGATGATTCTACGCACTTTCCTCACTGCTGTCCAGTGGGAAAGTGCAAGTGCTCCTGGATAAAATGTGTTATGGATTGGTGTTTCCATGATTGGCCTATTTGGTTTATGTGTCAGTCCCTTGTAAAGTGCACTGCGAGTGCCAGGGCCTATAGACCAAATGCTGTTGGTGGGCTGCAGCACTGGATTGTGCCACCCACGCAAACAGCCCGTAAAGTGTAACTCGGGCCTGCCATCGCAGAGCCCGTGCGCAGCCTGGGGCTGCCATGTCGACTTGGCAAGTGCACACACTTGCAAGTCCCTAAACCTTCCCTTTGCTACATGTTAGTCACCCCTAAGGTAGGCCCAAGGTACCCCTGTGGGCAGGGTGCGTTGTACGCTGAAAGGTAGGACATGCCCGGGTGTGTGCGGCATGTCCTGATAGTGAATTACAGCCTAGTTCGTTTTCACTATTGCAAGGCTACCTGTTCCCCCTAGGCCAGAACGGGCGGTTTTGATTATTACAGTATATAATCCTAACTGACCCCGGGAACATGGTAGAAATTCGAGTTTAGTATGCCTGGACTCAGAATGATAAAATGCAGCTTTTAGTAAGGTTGGTTTTAACATTCTGTGTTTGAAAATACCACTTTTAGAAAGTGGGTATTTTCTTGCCTAACCATCCAAGCCTGCCTCTGCGAGGTTGTGTATTCCGTGTCTGGAATGTGAGTGACCGGGGCTGGGGGATGCCAGGAGACAGGGTGAGTCAGCGCAGGGCTGAATAGCCAGATCGACCTGTAGATGGGTGGGAGGGGTCGCACCTGGGCCCTGAATAGGACAGTGCCTTCCCTCCACAATGCTGGCTCCACCTCCTGTGGTGCGTCTGATGTCCCTGGCCTACTCACTGAAAGAAGGGACGGAGACTTGTCAACAAAGTGCTCCAGAACTGGTTTGGACTAGGCAAAGGCCTCTCTGCCTTCAGAGAACAAAGGAATTTGGGATATAAATATTGGGGCCCTGACCCCATGAATTTAGATCTCGCTGGAATCAAAGAACCTGCCAAGACGAAGAGCTGGAAGAGCTGCCAGGAGGAGTACTGCCCCTTTGCTGTGTTGTTGCTTTGTTGGGCTGGCCTGCAGCTGCTGCTTCTGCCTTGGGCAGTGAAAGGACTGGACTGAACTTTCTACAAACTTGTGCTGAGTATCTCCAAGGGCCAGGAACCGAGCTGGCCTCCTGTTAAGAAGTCTCAGGGACTACAAAGACTTCACAAGCCTCTGGGTACCGCTTCTGGAACGCTGTTTCAGTTGCCACAGAGGAAGGGAACCGCAACCGATTCCGTCAACTGAATCCATCCCTGGCCGGTGACCTGTTTGCACCGCAGTTCGCATCGCATCGCTTCACTGGGCCAGCCGGACCAGACCGACACTGTCGCTGCAACTGGCTCGAGAGTCGAGACCGCACCGCATTTGGGGCACCGCTCGCACGTCTGCGACGCACCGCTCCGACTCGCACCGCTGTCCGACGCCAGCTCCCGCACTCCGGCTAGGTCGCCTGCATCGCAACCTGTCAGCACCGCATCGAGCATCGTCTCACCCTGCATCGCACGCCTTGGACTCACCGACTCCGTCTGCACGACGCTCATCGAGCCGCTGCCTGCACCGCATCGAGGGACACCGCACCTTGCATCGCTCCGTCTTGCACCGCAACCGCGACGAACGCCAACCGGCTCGTACACTCCGTACCAGCCACAACGAGAAGGTACTGTAACCGAGTCTGTTCATGACTCTGCTGGCCCGTATCGACGCGGTCGGCTGGAACTGTTAGACTCTGTGGTTCTCCAGCATCACGGTAGGCTCGGACGGAGCTACCGACTCGTACGAACTTTGCTTTTGTGCTATTCCTGCAAAGAAGAAGTTAACGTATCAAGTATTCATTCTTAAAGTATCGTATTGTGGATTTTTGTCGTAATTGGTCTTGTCTTGAGTATATAAAATATTGGTTATTTTTCTAAACTGGTGAGGTGTCCGTTTGTAGTGCTTACACTGTATTACTGTTGGTTATGTGCAAATGCTTTACACACTGCCTCTGAATTAAGCCTGACTGCTCGTGCCAAGCTACCACGAGGGTGAGCAGGGGTTACTTCACGAGTGTAACAACCCTTACCCTGGCTAGGAAGAAGGGTCCCTACTTGGACAAAGGTGCAAGCCCTTGCCAACTAGAGATCCCATTTCTAACAGGATGCGCAATCGCAATGGAGGGCTCAAGTGTCATTGCACCAGCACAGCAGACTCATGCTACTGTGTCCCACGTTGTTTCCTCAATCGTGGGTTGGGACTCTTCTTCATCCCGGATTGACGGCTGCTTTTAATTCTTCCCAGTATTTACTGAGCGGTCCGTAACCATTGGGTCACGGCCTGATACATCCTCTCATACAAAGTGTACTGAAGCGACACATTCGCTCTAACCACCTCGTGAACAAGAGTTCCCTGCAACACTATCGGCCAACTAATGCTGTAGTGTTCCATCTTCCTAATCTTATATCTGCAATACCCAATACTGCCAGCCCCTTCCCCGGCTGGGTCCCATTGTGAGTATTCTTTCCTTTTCCTTTCACTCACTTGTGGCACACACCCTTGACACGGCTGCGCATCCCTTCCATCAGATGTCCCTACATTCCTAGGTCCTGATGAGACCCCACATCCCTGAGCGGGTCGAAACGTCGTCGACACAAAGAAAAAGCGAACCATTACTCAGCACATATTATTTTATATAGCTGCTGTTTATCTTGTATTTATTTGTTAATGGTCGACTTGTTTGCAACTATGGAAACCTTGTAAAAATGTCACAACTTCCACTACTTTTTTAGGTTCCTTTTTTCACTTGGGACACCACGCACAAATGTTTTTCATTTCTTCTTTCATTGTACATATCCCCTTTTGAAATATATAAATACTACCATGCTATACTGAACCATTGGTGTATGTGGTTTCTTCCCCCTCTGATATCACTTTAGCCCTCCATTGCGATTGCGCATCCCATTATCAATATTAACAGTATTATTCCACAGGAACCACTGTCCTTTTGAACCTTCAAAAAGGCACCAAGCAGGGCCGTAAAGCTGCAATCTTGTCTAGAAGACAACAAAAAAATAAAGCTCCCATTCACATGCACGGATGGTACTCAAATACTACAATACTTTTACACCTGCTTCATATCTTGTAATCCCCTATCCAGTACATATAAAACGCTGATTCATGATTTTGCATATGGGAATTATACCTACTATGGCTAATCAACCAACATGGAAATACTCTGGTCCCATATCTTGAAGACTTTGTATAGAGGATTTTATCCACTGCATCTGTATTTGCCCCAAACTTTGAAACCTACTTCTACAACAGCTAAAAAAAAGCTTCAACGATAGGGGCATTCGTACAGGCAGGGAATCGATTATAGCATGCCTCAATCCGGGGGACCTGAGTTAAACTGTAAACTTGTTATATTTCTGCCTGGTCCCTATCGACCACCTAGACTCAAGAGGCACCACTGCATAACAGACTTTCACAATCAGGGACGAACTGCATTGATTAATTTTAGACCAAAACTGCATTAGCTATGATCGGATTGAGCGCACAAGCTCAATTTAAGCTTGAATTTAGTATTGTGTACTTGCACAAACAGGACATTAGTTGCACAAATATGTCAGCACAAGTTTATATTTGCATACCTCAATGATAATTTGGGAAAATTGAATTCCAGCCTGAAAGTATTTTTCTTCTTCTTATCGCATATTTGCACAAATATATATATTTTGTTTTTTTAGTGAAGATGAAAGCTGCCAACAATTCACATTGGTATTATGTATTTATATTATAAGCAAGAGATAAATGTTGCATTATTTTAACAAATGAACCTGGTTTTTAAAACACATTGGGGCATATTCTCAAGGAGCTATCGCCGAGTTATCGGCAATCTATCGCAGCCAAAGTTGCGCTAAATTTACCGCCCCATTCACAAGCTGGTGCTAACAGCCCATTACACCAGTTTTCCTGCGAAAGCAGTCGCAAAAAACATCGCCACAGATGACCCCGGCAACTAACACTAATGAGATGCAGAGTAGGCGTTCCCGAGCAAAAACCCGCGACAACACCACACCTCAACATTCTCAACGACCAGCCACATCGGCGATAAGACCACAAAACAGGCGATAAGGTGCGTTAGCAGCAGAAAACTAACACCTGCTCTGACCTGGTGTAAAGTCGGACGACAAGCTGCACCAACAAAGGGAGCCCAGCCCAGACCCACACAGGAAGAACCACAGATGCCATGGAGCCACTCACCATGCACCCCGGAGCCCCGAGGGGGCAACAACACCCACCGCCACCCCCCCCAGGACCGCCACCCCCCCAACGGACCCCCCCCGCCACCCCGCCCCGGACCACCACAGAGGCAGCGCAGACAAAGACAGCGGACATACAGGAAATGCACCAGCCCTACAGACCTAACACCAGACAATGCCAATGCCCACTACAGGCCCAAAAGGACAACCATCCTCCGCATCCTGAACATCATTGCTCACAGGCTGACGGTACCAACACAGCGGACAACCAACATCCCTCTGCAGACAAAGCTGCTGGCTGTGCTGCACCTGTTGGCCTCTGGTATCCTCCCAAACAACAACGGGCCGAGTCGGAGGAGTCTCACAGCCAGCCCCATCCAAGTTCCTCACACCTGGCCTGGATGCCCTCACCAGCTAGGGACCCCAGCACCCATACGTCCCCCACAATGCGCAGGAACAGCTGGAGACCAAGCAAGGACTATACGCCATAGCTGGATCCCCGCACGTGTCGGGGGCAATCGACTGCACACTTGTCCCACTTGTGCCCCCTGCCAACACCGCACACAATACCCCAACAGAAAGCACACGCATCCCATCAACGTGCAGGCAATAGTGGACCACAGGGGACTCCTCACCAATGTCATAGCCAACTACCCAGGCAGTGTGCATGATCCCTTCATCTTCCGACAGTCCAACATCAACCAGCGCTTCCAGGATGGCACCTATGGAAATGCACTGCACGTTGGCAAGTACCAAATGAACACACCACACACCTCAACTCCACAATCATGCAACTCACAACTCTTGCACTGCACACGTCACAAAATCACATACAACATGCCAAACAACATGCCCCCTGTGAGAAGTTGGCCTGGCATATGCTGTCCACTAATTATAGTGGGCACCTTGCACCAGTCCAAATCGACTCTTATGGTAGATAGGTTAAAGACAACCTTATTGAAAGCTATCCTAGTGGTAGCTATGGAGAGCAGCCTTCAGGCTAAGTCTTGAAGGAATGTAAAGCAGCTTGTTTTACCAGTCTATAATCTCCTGAGTGACCAAATGAAAGAGCACCACACCAGGTATATATTCAAAATATATGTATTTATTACTAAACACACCCCTCTAGTCTCTTTATGAGGCTAGAGTTCGAAGTACATAGGTTATAAGATCTTAAATCACAGTAATAGCACAAATACACGTTTGGGCCCTAGGGGCGTACCAAACCATATACCAATAAAGTAGTATGCGAACCACGACTGAACTAGACACTAGGCCTAGAGCCTCTAGAAGTGCTTGGACCACAAGGAACCACCCAAGGTAGTGACACAGGGGACCCACGGGAGACGCGTGCAGTGTAAATACACAACCGCGATACGCCGTTAACTTCTATGGAGAAAGTCGGGATCGGGAAAATAGAGGAAAGGGACACTTAAAAGAGGACTAGGACAAAACCCTTTGAGATCTAGGACTTTGAAGAGTCTCTACCCACGGGAGCACCGGAGTACTCGTGTTACCTCACCCAGGGAAGCCGGGTGCATAGGTGCCTTTCGGGGTCGGGTTTCGTCGTCGTTTCGTATGGCGATCTGCTGCAAAGGGCTGCTGGCGACCAGGAGAAAAGTGTCCGGGTGGATCCAAGAGTGGATCGGAGTTCTGAAGAACCTGAAAGCAGAGGGGACAGAGTCTGGGTCACTAGCCAGTGACCAGGAAGGCGATGGACAGATGCCCACCGATGTCGAGTGCTTCAGGTGTGGTGACAGTCGTCTTGACTCTTCAGCCACGAGGTCCGGGAGGCGTTGTCGGCGACCAGGAGCAGGATTCGGGCTGGTGCTCGATGTCTGTCGAGTGCTGAGGTGTCGGCGACCGGATTGGACCCAACAAGCCTTGGCAACGGCAAGTCTCGAGGAAGATGAAGATCGTCGATGGTGCAGACCAGCAAGGTCTGTGGAACTCACCCAGCAAGGGTAAGTGAGGGCAGGCCTGGAGCAACCAGGATGCCAAGTAAAGAAAAGATTGGCCTTCGTTAAGGGCTACTAGCCAATGGGCTAGCGACCGCGAAGGAGCCTCGTGACGCCGCACGTGGAGCTGGCTTACAGGACACTCGTGGAGTGGGGGCCAGTGATCTTCGGTGCAGGTGGTGCTGGAGGCTAGGGCTACTCGGAGCCCAAAGCACGACTTCTTGGGAGACCCAGAAGATGGTGCACTTGCAAGTGTGCTCGGTGTACAGGGGTCACAGTCTCAAGTCACCCACGATAGCCACGGGCCTCAGCTTTGCTGGGGACTCAGGGTAGCCTCGGGGAAGTCTGAGAATCCACCTCTGGTGATGCGATGACTTCGGCGTCCGACAGGAGCTTCAGTAATGCGAACCGGACAGATGCTTCTTTGGTGCCTGCCAAGCAGGGGAGTCACTCCTTGACCCCAAGGGAGATTCTTCAGTCCTCTAATCGTGAGTAGAGCGTCGAAGGTCCAGGATTCAGTTTCAGAGTTTCGTCCAGGTATAATCTTGCTGTGGCAAGGGTTCCCCATTTTAACCAGTAAGACAGGGAGGGACTAACTCTATGACCCCACCTATGGGAGGGTCAAGGGAGGGGTGGCTACACCCACTTCCCTTTGTCCAGTTTCACGCCAGAGCAGGGGCAGGTAGCCCCTGAGCTGGTTTGAACTGGCATATGCACAGAGGAGCCTTTTGCTCCCCCAGTGCAGGACTTCAAAGCACTCTAAGAGTGCACCCACCCAGCCCCAATACACATTATCCTGTCTGGGGAGGTGGTCACACCTCCCTGCAACAGGAAACCTATTGTCCAGGCCTCCCCTGCCGGAGTTTCGTCCAGCAGCAGGAGGCCAGACTTGTGTCTGTGGCAGCAGCATCCATTTTGTGATGCCAGGGCTTCAGAAAGAAGTTACCGGGTAAGCCAGAGTTAACATGTCTTTCCCTCTAGAAGGGTGGAATGCTACCCCCGCCGCCAGGATTGGCGGGGGTAGTATTCCAAGATGTTTGACACCAAACACGACATGTTTAGGTGCAGCCATTCCAAAGTTAGCATTTTACCGCGAGGATATAATGCGCTTAAGAGTATATGGTCAGGCTGCACTACAAACAGCATCAGAGATGGTCTCCGAACGCTGCAGAGGGGCCCTGCTCACGCAGGGGCACCCTCTCACATAGGAACCACGCATTCTGCCTTTAGGATTGATAAGGCCTGCCTTAGGAGTGACTTATAGGTTTATATGTGTGTATGTATTTCGTGATATAGGTAACCTATATCACAGTAAGGAGTGCATGCACCACCTTACCCAGGCTGCAGTAGCAGACCTGTGGTGTCAGTTTGGATGGCCTTCCAGGGGTGGCATAATACATGCTGCAGCCCCTGGCAGGCCTCTGAGGTACCTATGCCCTTGGTACATAGTATACCATATACTAGGGACTTATAAGGGCACTCCAGATTCAATCAGAGATGTGCCTAAGGCACATGGAAACCATTTTACAGAGAAAACAGATAGACTGGGGCCCTGAATAGCAGGATCCCAGTCCAACTAAGTCATAAACCAGCGAAACACCATAAAAAAAGTGGGGGCAACCATATAGTCAGATTCCACCTTCCTACATAACCCCCCAAACGAAAGGAGATAAGGCTAACCTTGGCCAGTTGAGCCTTCATTGACTAAGTGGTCATATAAGGAAGCA
This sequence comes from Calotriton arnoldi, assembly GCA_963921515.1. Classification (NCBI taxonomy): domain Eukaryota; kingdom Metazoa; phylum Chordata; class Amphibia; order Caudata; family Salamandridae; genus Calotriton; species Calotriton arnoldi. The sequence goes on along the minus strand of CAWUFW010002688.1, from coordinate 1,903,526 downwards.
CCTGCACTAGCATGGTTGCCCCCTGTCTTATGGTCCACTAAGCAATTCCTCACCCTAAGGGTATAAGAGGGTCTCCACCATGGGGAATCACTTCCTGTGGTGTGCTTAGGTAAAGTACAAGGCTGGTGAGGTGTCTGAGTAGGGAAGTGAGGCCCTAGGAATGTTGGCCTCAGTTTCCTCAGATCACTGGTCACCATGTATGCCTGTCTTTCCATGACTGAGTTGCACTTTGCTCTAAGGGTCAACCTTTGGCTGCCTACAGCTGGGGGTTGGGTCCCTTTGGATGGACTACTGGAGGGACATGGCAGGTTTGGAACCTTCTGGTCCCAGGTTTGCCCTTGCCTACCAGAGTCCTTCTGGGGGAGGTCCCTACATAAAGGTATGGGGGATCCCTCAGTGTGTAGAGGAATTTTCACTTGGCTAGGGCTACTAGACTGGGTGCCCCTAATCTGCTGATGGGGGCTTCCTCTGGACAGGGGGCCCTGGGGGTCCACTGACCTCCCTGACCTCTGCAGCCCTGGGCTGACTGAGGCAGGGTAGAGAGGGGCAGGTTACCTGCTCCAGACGGGGTACCACCTTGGAAGGGTCCTCTGCCATCAGGGGTGTGGCCAGGCCAGGCCTGACTACCTCTGTGGCAGTTCCTTCACTAGGGGTAGGGCCAGTTCTCTGAGGAGGCTGACCCTTACCTACTGTCTGGGGGGAAGAAGACTTTTCTTCAACCCTTGTGCTCTCTTTTGGGGGAGAGTGGGCCATTCTTTCAGGCTCCATCTCTCCAAATTCTTGGGCTGGGGCTGTGGCCATCACAGCCCCACTAACCTTTACAGGGACGCCCAACATCCTAAGATGGGTTTGGTGTTCCACTTCAGCCCAGGCTGAAATTTCCAGATCATTGCCCATCAGTCAATCTACAGGTAGGGTTGGGGACACTGCCACTCTTTTTGGGCCTGTGACCCCCTCCCAGCTGAGATTGACTATGGCCATGGGGTGATCTGTTCTGACACCATCAATGTTGGTCACCTGGTATTTAAACTCAGGTAAAAGCTGGTGAGGGGGACTAGTTTCCCTGCCACCATGGTGACACTAGCCCCTGTGTCCCTAAATGCCACAGCTTTCTGACCATTAATTATTGGCTCCAATCTGTACCTGCCCAATGCTATGGGACCCATGGTAAAGGTGGCAAATCCTATACCACCATCAGAGTCAGAGGAGTCTGTTGAGGGGTCCCTGTCTAAACTAGGGCCCACCTCTGTTCCTCTTGCAAAAGCACCTAACTTTTTGGGTGCACTACTCCCAACTGGAGGATTACTACTGGTAGTACCAGGAGGGGTGGTAGTAGTTGTGGGAGGAACATTTTCTTTATTGCCAATCCTGGGGCAACTGGGATCAGTTTTCCAGTGCCCAGGCTTTTTACAGACATGGCAATAGGGTTTCTTTTCAGGAGAGGAAGGAGTTTGGGACCCACCCCCAGAAGAGGAATTTTGGGGCCCTGTAGGGGACTTATCCTTAGATTTATCCCCACCTTTCTCTTGGGACTTAGTAGAATCTTTCTTCTGGTCACCACCCTGATTTCTAGTTTTTACTCTGGTTCTGACCCACTTGTCTGCCTTCTTTCCCAATTCTTGGGGAGAGGTCAGATCAGAGTCCACCAGATACTGGTGCAAAAGCTGGTTTTGACAATTATTAAGGATCTGCTCCCTCATAATCAAATTGTACAATCCTAAAAAGTCCTGCACTTTGTTGCCATGTATCCAACCTTCCAGAGCCTTTGTAGCACAATCTACAAAATCAACCCAGTCTTGAGTCTGAGCTTTTGGGTGTCTCTGAACTTCAACCTATAATGTTCAGTGGTTAGGCCAAACCCATCTATCAGAGCACTCTTCAAGACTGTGTAATTGTCAGCATCCTCTTCTCTTACAGTGAGGAGCTTGTCTCTACCTTTGTCTGCAAAGGAGAGCCACAAGATTGCTGCCCACTGCCTCTGGGGGACCTTCTGAACTTTACAGGCCCTCTCCAGTGCAGTTATCCATTTATCCTAATATAATTGGCCTTCGTTAAGGGCTACTAGCCAACGGGCTAGCGACCGCGAAGGAGCCTCGTGACGCCGCACGTGGAGCTGGCTTACAGAACACTCGTGGAGTGGGGGCCAGTGATCTTCGGTGCAGGTGGTGCTGGAGGCTAGGGCTACTCGGAGCCCAAAGCACGACTTCTTGGGAGACCCAGAAGATGGTGCACTTGCAAGTGTGCTCGGTGTCCAGGGGTCACGGTCTCAAGTCACCCACGATAGCCACGGGCCTCAGCTTTGCTGGGGACTCAGGGTAGCCTCGGGAAGTCTGAGAATCCACCTCTGGTGATGCGATGACTTCGGCGTCCGACGGGAGCTTCAGTAATGCGAACCGGACAGATGCTTCTTTGGTGCCTGCCAAGCAGGGGAGTCACTCCTTGACCCCAAGGGAGATTCTTCAGTCCTCTAATCGTGAGTAGAGCGTCGAAGGTCCAGGATTCAGTTTCAGAGTTTCGTCCAGGTATAATCTTGCTGTGGCAAGGGTTCCCCATTTTAACCAGTAAAACAGGGAGGGACTAACTCTATGACCCCACCTATGGGAGGGTCAAGGGAGGGGTGGCTACACCCACTTCCCTTTGTCCAGTTTCACGCCAGAGCAGGGGCAGGTAGCCCCTGAGCTGGTTTGAACTGGCATATGCACAGAGGAGCCTTTTGCTCCCCCAGTGCAGGACTTCAAAGCACTCTAAGAGTGCACCCACCCAGCCCCAATACACATTATCCTGTCTGGGGAGGTGGTCACACCTCCCTGCAACAGGAAACCTATTGTCCAGGCCTCCCCTGCCGGAGTTTCGTCCAGCAGCAGGAGGCCAGACTTGTGTCTGTGGCAGCAGCATCCATTTTGTGATGCCAGGGCTTCAGAAAGAAGTTACCGGGTAAGCCAGAGTTAACATGTCTTTCCCTCTAGAAGGGTGGAATGCTACCCCGCCGCCAGGATTGGCGGGGGGTAGTATTCCAAGATGTTTGACACCAAACACGACATGTTTAGGTGCAGCCATTCCAAAGTTAGCATTTTACCGCGAGGATATAATGCGCTTAAGAGTATATGGTCAGGCTGCACTACAAACAGCATCAGAGATGGTCTCCGAACGCTGCAGAGGGGCCCTGCTCACGCAGGGGCACCCTCTCACATAGGAACCACGCACTCTGCCTTTAGGATTGATAAGGCCTGCCTTAGGAGTGACTTATAGGTTTATATGTGTGTATGTATTTCGTGATATAGGTAACCTATATCACAGTAAGAGGTGCATGCACCACCTTACCCAGGCTGCAGTAGCAGACCTGTGGTGTCAGTTTGGATGGCCTTCCAGGGGTGGCATAATACATGCTGCAGCCCCTGGCAGGCCTCTGAGGTACCTATGCCCTTGGTACATAGTATACCATATACTAGGGACTTATAAGGGCACTCCAGATTCCAATCTCACCTCAGCCACACAATAGCGGAATCTGGGGAGAGGTGGGAACCAGGCATGTGCGAAGGAAGCAAGTGACCCATGAATGAGAATGTACACAATGCCAAGTGTTGCGGAGATGTGCTGGACAGACTGCAGTATGCAGACCACAGACATAGCCATGCCTACATGCACTGCTGGTGTTTGGAGTGTAGTGGACAGTGGACGCAACCATGTCACCCCAGCCAGTGGGGAAAGATCGCGGAAATGTAGCTTGTGATGTCCCCCCTGTAAGCGTGTGCGGAGTGGGCTGGCCCGGAGGACGCCAGGCCAGTGTAAGGGTGTGAATAAAAAGCACGTAGCCCTGGGCGTGGTTCTCTTCCGGAATGCCCAACGTGCCTGCCAGGGCGGCGCCTCCCACCCTGCCATGAGGCCGACGCCGTCGCCGTGAGCGGTGTGGCCTGCGATCCTGTGCGCCTGGTGCACCCTGGGCCGCTGGTCCCCGAACCCGTCATGCCCGCCCCTGCGCAGCCAGGCCTCATTGCTCACCTGCCGACACCGGCGTGTGTCGAAGAAGGCCCACCACGTGCCAGCGCAAGCTCCAAGCCCCAAGCCCGCGACCTTGGCAGCCTCCTCAGACCATCACGGCCTCCGCAACACAGGCCCACCTTACTCCTTTCTCGTTGACGTACTCCACTGCTGCCTCCGGCCTACACTACGGTCAAGTAGGTCACACATTTGGAACTGAGTCTTGATTATGCAATGGCAGAGTACACACCTTATGGCTGAGTTTATATCACTGTACTCCCTTCGATGTGGTGCCACCAACTCTGTGCATAGCATTCGAACTACACCTGTCTGTGGTCCCTTGCTGACTACTGCCTTCGCCCCACACTGCGGTCGAGTGGGTCACACATCTGGAACTGAGTCTTGTTCTCTGCATGGTGGAGTTCATTTCAATGTACGCACGGAGACGAGTAAGAGGAAGACGCGGTTCAGTCCGGAGGAGAAAAGGACCATCGTTACGGAGGTGATCGAACACTGCCGACAACTGCTCTGGTGTCACTAACTCTGTGCATCGCGGGCCAACGACACGTGGCTGTGGGCCCCTGCTGACCGCTGCCTCGGGCCCACACTGCGGTCAAGTAAGTCACACATTTGGAACTGAGTCTTGATTACACAATGGCCGAGTACACACTTCATGACTGAGTTTAACTCACTAAACTCCCTTCGATGTGGTGACACAAAGTATGTGCTGGGCGTCCCAACCACACGTGTCTGTGGGCCCTTGATGTCTACGCCTTCGGACTACACTGCGGTCCTGCAGGCCCCACACAAATCCATGCCAGTCCGTACCAGGCAGGACACGGCATCGTCGCTGGCTAAACACCCGCTCAGCTCTGTCGCTACTGCCTCGGTCAACCACGAGTCTTCCCCACATGCCATTTCAATGCCGTGTGTCAGTGTTCCAGGAGGAGCTCGCTGAACAGCGGTTGCCCTGCGCTGGCCGCTGCCTCCGGACTACACATCGGTCGAGTAGGGCACACATTGGGAGCTCAGTCATGATTCATTTAGGGCAGACCTGATATCATTGTACTGGCCTCATCGCAGACTGCATCCCCTTCCAGCTCCGGGGCCACTAAGTCTGTTCCCCGACAACCATGGACACTTTCTTCTTGAGATTTGTTGGCGACTGAGTCCATGGACTGGGGGTTGTCTTCATCATCATGTCGGTGATACTGACTATGTGGCCAAAACGAGGCAGTAGCATTCCACTCCTCCATTTGCCGCTTCCGGCCGGCTCCTGCCCTCTGCATCATGCCCTGGAGGACACCTTCCACTGTCCCCCGCAAACCTCCGCTACATTCACCTTCGACATCGACGAGGACCCGCCCACCTCGTGTGGCCCTAGCTCACTGCACCGCAAGTCACCGTCCCGTGGCGGTGTGCCTGTGCCGGCCGCAGTGCATCCGGGGCCACTAACTCTGTGCAGCTCAAATCATGGCCCCAGTCTGGTGGCATGTTGGATGGCCTCTGGGTCGATGGCCTGGGGGTCATCAACGCCATGTGTCTGTGGCCCTGCGCTGTCCGCTGCCTCCGCCCTCAACTGCGGTCCACCTGGGCTCACACATCAAATCGAGTCCTGACCTGCCTGGACGTCGCATCACCGCAGGATGCACGCGCCACCACCGCCAGGACCAACTCCAGACAACAGGTGCCAGAGTCGGAAGTGTCTTACTGCCAGACTTTCAGAGTAGCTCACACCAGTCATGGGTGCCATCATCAGCTTGATACCCTGCTCAGCTCCTCAGGTGCCACTAACTCAGTGCACCACAAATCAAGGACCATTCTGCTTGCATGTAGGGTGAACACTGTACTCTCTCCGGCAACCACCATGATGCTTCACAGTTGTTTCTGTTATGCTGATGTTTTATGTTTCTGCTTCAATTGTGATCACTGTTCAAGTTGTTGCCAGCACCAACGACTCCCTGCGGGCTGGCTTACACTCACCCCACACACATCCAGCACATGCGTCACTGTACATGTGACCATGCCAATAAAGGTGTCGAGCGCACGTGCTCGTGGCCAGTTCAACAAACTATCTGAGTGTGTCCGTGTGCTCATGATGTATGCATTAGGGCCCCGGCCCCACAACCTTACATCAGTGGCGGCTGGTGACATTTGAAAGTGGTGAGCCGTAAAATGTGTGGTGGAGCGCACCGCGGCGAGTGAGCGCAGCGAGCGAGGCCGATTGGTATAAGGAGGGTTCGGGGGGGTTTCCTCCCCGAGAAAATTTTGAAAAAGAGTGGGCAAATGGTGCATTTTCAAGCAAATTTGCGAAAGCAAGAAGGTTAAAAAAGCAATTGTGAAAGTACAGTTATTACATTAATAAAGAGATGTCAATGTCATATAATAACATAGGTAGTTGCTTATTCAGTATAATCACAGAACTTCATAACAGACTTCGAGATAACAATGCTGAGTACCATTCATACATAGCACATTTGAAATCAAAATGCTCTTTTTTTTTAAGCATTCACCTTATCTGTTTGAGCTTGTAAAATAAGTAATACCAAAGGGGATGATGGATGGAGCGTTAGAGCAAATCAAACACTCACCCCCAGTCAACTGATCTGGGTTTAATCCATCATCATTCTTTAGCTCACTCCACCACCCCAGTTCAGACATGGCCATATGCAAATCAGTCTGACCCTGTGCCTCATGGGAACAGTCCAGCCCGAACTGCCAAGCCATGTCTTCCCTGGACCGGAAACAAGCATCCTGGGACCGGTTTCGGGTTCAAAACCCTCATCAGCCAGGCTATCTTGAATCCAGTGGCAAAGTGAGCAAGGGACCCACGTCTGGGCATACCCTGCCAACTTAGGGCGAACAAAGCGATACCAAAGGGGATGATGGACGGAGCGTTAGAGCAAATCAAACACTCACCCCCAGTCAACTGATCTGGGTTTAATCCATCATCATTCTTTAGCTCACTCCACCACCCCAGTTCAGACATGGCCATATGCAAACCAGTCTGACCCTGTGCCTCATGGGAACAGTCCAGCCCGAACTGCCAAGTAAATAAGTAAAGCAGTGGCAGCTGGTGATTTTTCAAAGTGTAAAAAAGTTAGCCCCAAGTGAGCCCAACCGATATAAGTCAAGATCAGGGGGAGGGGGTTCTTCCTCTGAAAAGTTTTTGAAAGAAAAAAAGGGCAAATAGTGCATTTTAAGCTAATTTAGACACAAAAAAAATGAAAAAGCAATAAGAATCTAGACCACATATAGGGTGCACGACAACTGAGTTGCCTCTTTGTTAATGGCATTATTGTAAGGAGGGAGGCTGAACACTTCTAGTAAAGTACACCTGCACCCCAGTAAGCAGTCTAGGGACATAGTGTTGGACTAAACCTGACTTGTATTTTTATTTGTCACAAATCTAACATAAAATAAAAACATAAGTGGGCAGTGTAAGGCACAATACCCACCATGAAAGCTTAAATGTGAAAACACACTTCCTTCTGTAATAACTAAGACATACACAGCGACAGTCCTATCCTGCCTCGGCATTGTGGCTTTTATTGAAAAAGGACACTAGACAATACATAATCTCCCAAATACATTCCATAACTATTTCTCACAACGAAACATCGATCACATGCATCAGTGTACAATGTTATTGCTCTATAAAATATAAAAGCCAACAGTTGGAAAACTGCTGAAAAAAATATTTTAAAATCATAACAAAAAAGCACAACAGTGCATCACTGCTGCATAATCAGTAGAATTGCCTGTAAATTGGACAGTAACCCGAGGTCAGCTCTGTACCCCCAGAAACATCAAAGTCCAAGATCACATAGGTGTATTGCAAGGTATGGGAGATTGCATGCACTTTACCTGCTGCAGACAATGTTTGTGGTAGTACCAGAGAAATAAACAGTAAAAGCAGCCTTCCAGACCATAAAACAGGAGCACAAACATTAAAAAAAACTGCCTACTCTTTCCATTATTAAACGTTACCTCACTGTGTTAGTGATGACTTCACTCAGCCTCAGGAGTCTGCTGAGAGAAGGGTTCCCACTTCACCTCTACTCTCGCCTTCTGTCAGCAGAATCTGTTGCGCAAATTGCACTGCATTTTACGCTACTAAGTTAAAGGCATCAAATGGCGTGCAGCCACCTAGCTTAGGCGGCAAGGAGCCTTTGATGCGGTTTCTAACACTTGCAATAATGTGAAACTCTAAGTAGGTATTCTGGGTTTGCAGACCTCTTTACAGCACTAAAGTGAAATAACGTGCTCTCTCTGACGTACTTTGGGTGCTCTCGGACACCAATCTATAAATAGGAGCAGATCGGCTTAGTTTGGCACACATGTATCCATGTCAGAAAGTTGTGGCGGAACCTGCCATTGAGCAGCACTGATACTTGGTCCTGAATCCGAAAGTGGACCCAGCTTTAATTTGAAGAACCCTGAGTGCTTTCTGCCCTCTTACTCTCCCTGCTCTGCCAGTGGTTCTCTAATTACCCATCTGCCTCCTTCTACCCCTCTCTGACTCTGCCCTTCTGCCCTCTTACTCTCCCCTCTCTGCCTGCGGTTCTCTTACTGCCTCTCTTGCTCTGCTCTCCTACTCTCCCCGCTCTGCCTGTCCTCGGACTGCCCCTCTGTCCCTGCCCTGCTCCACGCTCTTTCTCTCGCCGCTCTGACTGCCCCTCTGTCTCTGCCCTACTCCTCTGTCCCTGCCCTGCTCCACGCTCTTTCTCTCGCCGCTCTGACTGCCCCTCTGTCTTTGCCCTTCTCTGCCCTCTTACACTCAGAGCTCTGTCTCTGGCCTGCCTGCCCCTCTCCCTCCTCCTGCCACTCTCTGCCCCACTGCTCTCTCTGCCTCCCAGGCTCTCCCCCCTCTTACTCTCCCCTCTCTGCCTGCGGTTCTCTTACTGCCTCTCTTTCTCTGCCCTCCTACTCTCCCCGCTCTGCCTGTCCTCTGACTGCCCCTCTGTCTCTGCCCTGCTCCTCTGTCCCTGCCCTGCTCCACGCTCTTTCTCTCGCCGCTCTGACTGCCCCTCTGTCTTTGCCCTTCTCTGCCCTCTTACACTCAGAGCTCTGTCTCTGGCCTGCCTGCCCCTCTCCCTCCTCCTGCCACTCTCTGCCCCACTGCTCTCTCTGCCTCCCAGGCTCGCCCCCCTCTTACTCTCCCCTCTCTGCCTGCGGTTCTCTTACTGCCTCTCTTTCTCTGCCCTTCTCTGCCCTCCTACTCTCCCCACTCTCCCCGCTCTCCCTGTCCTCTGACTGCCCCTCTGTCTCTGCCCTGCTCCTCTGTCCCTGCCCTGCTCCACGCTCTTTCTCTCGCTGCTCTGACTGCCCCGAAAAACCCCAAACACAAAGAAGCAACCAACAAAAAACGAGCCTGGCGAGAAAAACACCCAGGCAGCCGGTAAAGCACCAAGCAACCAAATGTGGCAAACTACGTCACTTTACAATTAAAGGGTGTCAAGTTTAAAATTAAAATGTACAAATCGGCAGATGGCAGTACAACGACTGAATCAGTTGCGCATCTATGTGTAAAATCACGCACGCAGTTGCTAATTAAAACTGTGAGGTAAAAAACAAAAGCACACACACTTGCTGATCTAATCATTTTCAGGGACAGTCAGATGGAGCCGTAAAATACAAATCACTCACCTCGTGAGACAGGGTGCACCATCTGGACTCTGCAAGCAGTGACGCAGCCACGAGTCCCAGACAACTGCAATGGACACCTGCGCAACCACCGGGTCCAGGGGTCTGCTGCTGGCTGCCAAACAGTCCATCACTGTGTAGTGCCGTACACGTGTGATGCACCTACAATTCAGCACCGGAAACAGAAAACTCGAGACTGCGCAGTGTGTCTTCAGGAATCCTGTGGACAAACTGCGCAGATTCAATTTCTACGCTTCCCGCCTGCCTGGAGCTCTCTACCCCACTCCCTTGCCAACTCATCACAGGGTGGGACCAACCCCCCGTGACGAGTTGGAAATGGGTGGGGTAGCCATGCTCTTCACTCCCTGATTGATGTGAAGCCCCGGCACTACAGGGCTTAAGCCTGAAGCGCCTGGGGCTAACTTTACCCCCACGTCATCAGGGGGTGGAGACTGATCCTTTGGGCTATGTGTTTGCCGAGCTGATGACCTCACAGGCCTCAGGTCGGTGAGCTCTTCAGCCCGGCAAATAGTTTTCCCAGCGTCACTCAGCGTCAGTGACTCAGGCTGGCATTGTGCATTACTTATGGCCTCAACACAGAAAACAAGGATGGCATTATTATGACCGAATTTAGGTGAGTGCAGCAGCCTGCAGTTTTAATAACATAAACAGCAAACGCTGTTTTTATTGTGGAGATGGTGATGGGGGACAAAAGTAAAGGGGGCGGAGCCCCGACGCCCGGTACGAGAAACCGCCACTGCCTTACATTGTGCCGTGTGCAGAGGACGCAGCAATGTCACCGCAGGCAGAGGGTGGGACATTGCACATGTAGCTTTGTCGTCCCCCACCCAATACGTAAGAGGAGTGAACTTGGCTGGCGTACGCCAGTCCGGCATGGGGGTGTGCGTGATTATCACGTGGCTCTGGGTGTGGTTCAGTACTGGAAATGTGCAAAGGCATGTATCCCTGTCGCAGTGTGGGTCTCCATTGGGGTGTGTAGGTGGTCCATGATGGGACTTTGACACCCACGTATGGGATCTAGTTCGTCTCCCATGAGGTAGTACCCCACCCGCACATGTTCGGCCAGCCCCTTCTGGCAGTCTGACAGCTGGCCTTGTAATGGGATGTGTGCTTAGGTGGGCTGCTGTGAGCCAGCCGGAGTGGTGGGTGCGTCCAGCTGTGTTGTCCGTGCAGGAGGTGGTGTGTCCTAGGTGCAGCGGGTCTGCCCTTCTCCTGGAGCTCTATTGCCTGAATGTCCATGGACTCTTGTAGGGCGTCGGTGTCGGAAGTGTGGAGGTCCTCTTCAGCATCACTGATGGGTTGTCTGGTCTGCTCTGCTGGAGGTGTTGTTTGTCCCTCTGCAATGTGAAGGGGAGATGCTTGTTGACATTGTGTTGGTATGTATGTTGACGCATTGTTCGGGTTTACATACAGACTGCATGACAATGTACATTGTGACTGTTTTGGATTGGCGGACTATTTGATGCGGGATAGTGGACAATTGGACTACATGACGTAGGTGATGTTGTACACGTACATTTTCATCTCACAGTTTCCTGCTATGTCAGATGTGATTGGCCATTTCCTACGCATAGGCGGAGCCAGTTGTGTCCTCTGTTCTGCAGTGTAAGTGTTGCACTGTGTCCCACATTGCCGTCCATGTGGATGTGCTGTGATTGCTATGTGTGTGTGCTGCATTGTGTGAGAGTCGCACCTGCTGCTGTGATTTTGCTGCCCCTTATCCCTTGGAGGCGGTGTGCCTTTGGCTTTTGTGCTTTTGAGGTGCTGTGATGTTGGCGACTGGGGTCATTTGTGCTCCTGGACGGATTTTGTTCTCTTGTGCATTGTTTGTCTGCGAGATGCGAGTTTGTTACGAGATGTCTCACTGATTTCCTGGAGGAATCCGAATTTCTTGATCCCCACCAAGCGGGTTTCCGCCCAGCTCATTCTACCGAAGCGGTGATCCTTACAGTGCTGGATACTCTCCGTAGTGAGGTCGATGGTGGTTCCTCGCAGGCTCTTGTCTTGCTTGATCTTTCCGCTGCCTTTGACACGGTTGACCATAATCTTTTGGTCGACCGTGTGAGGGACGCGGGAATTTTGGGACTTGCGCTGGGCTGGATCAGCTCCTTTCTGGAAAATCGCTCCCAGGCAGTCTGTACTGCCCAGTTTATTGCCCCTAGAATCAGAATTTCTTGCGAAGACCCTCAGGGCTCCTCACTTTCTCCCCTGTTGTTTAATCTTTACCTTCTCCCTCTTGTCCGTGCCCTGAAAGAGCGCCAAGTTTGTACATTTAACTATGCTGATGATTTTCAACTTATTTTTTCCATCAGCAACTCCTCGGAGTCGGTCCATGCCTTTCAGTCTACCATGCTGTTCATCAGTCAGTGGATGAACAGTAACCATCTAAAACTCAATCCGGATAAGACGAAGTTGGTTTTAACAGGTGGTATCTCTAAAAATCCCTGGGGCCCTCATTTCTGGCCCAGGGAGCTGGGTCAGTCCCCCTCTCCATCTAGCTCGGCCAAGAGCCTTGGGGTAATAATCAGTCAGGATCTCACTATGAAGCCTCAGATTGGGTCGGTGATCTCCACCTGCTTTTTCCAACTTAGGAAAATAAAAAAGATCTGCAGATTTCTTACCCATGAAGCTCGGATTCAGGTGATTATCGCCATGGTTATGTCCCATGTCGACTATGCCAATTCGCTATACTTCGGCATCCCCCTTTACCTATCTAAACGTCTGCAGATGGTACAAAATCAGGCCGCACGTCTGATTGTTCATCAACCTAGGCACCATCATGTCACTCCTCTTCTAAAGAAACTACATTGGCTCCCAGTGGGTCAGCGCTGTGCCTTCAAGGTTGGGTGTCTTATTTTTAAGTCACTCAATGGAAGAAGCCCTAAATTTGTGAATAACTTGATTAACAAGTATGCTCCCACACGCAATCTTCGGTCAGCCCACAAGCAATTCTTGTCCATTCCTTCTTTTAAATTAAAGCGCACCGGTGGTGCCAGGTTTGCTATTTTGGCCCCCATGTTCTGGAACTCCCTCCCCTCTGAAATTCGCTTTTGCACCAATCTCCTTGGCTTCAGAAGCCTCCTTAAAACTTGGCTATTCCGACAGGCTTTTTGAATAAATCTCCAGGACTTGGGTATCAATGAAAGTAGCGCCATGAAACCACCCCGGTGTACGTGCGCTTTACAAATTTATTTTAACATAACATAACACATAACATGTATTGTTGACGTCAGTGGTTGTTTGTGCACGTGGATGTGTCAGGGTGTGACCTGCTCCTTCCGGATGTAGTCCACACTCAGCCACCTCAGTCTTGTGGCGTGCACAGTGTCATGGTGATTGTACTCCCGCCATGCTGCTCGTCATGTGGTGTCACTTGCATTGTCAGTGTGGCTCTCGCATACGCATCTTTGCTGTGTTTCGCACTGGTGCATGTGTGTGTAGTGGAATTGGAGTTGTGTGGGGTGGGACCCCTTCGGGTACATGGTGGACGGGGCCCTACTTGGTGTTTGTATTTGTGCTGCAGTGTGCCACGGGGATCAGGGACATGACCCAGGGTCATTGTGGGTGTGCGGTGTGCTACACGTCGTTGTGCATGTGTGCCATTGTGCCCGTCCCCCCAGTCCCTGTTAGTTACTCACCCTGTTGATGTTTTGTCAAGTCATGTCGAGCAGTGTCCGGACTCCCGACTCCTTGCACCGTCTCCACACTCATGACTGTGTCCGCCATTTGCTCCAGCTCCTCCTGTGGCGCAGGACTTCCACCTCCATTCGCCGTTGCTGCCTTCCGGGTGGCAGCGGGTTTCTGCTTGGTTTGGCTTTTGACTTCGTGCCAGCGCATCTTGGCCTCCTCGGCAGTCCGACTGCATTCACGATGGAATGCCATTTTTCCGTCTGTGTTGCCAATGACACGGTGGTGGAGACGGACAGTTGTTGTTAGTGCTCTGTCACCTCCGTGACGACGATCCGGTTGTCATGCGGACTGTACCCCATCTTCCTCTTCCTCTTCCCCTTGGCCTTCCCCGACCCCGAGGTTCCTTGCTGGTGGTCTGTGGGGCTTGTGGGGTTCGCGTTGACCTGGGCACTCGTTCCAGGTGCATCCATGTTGCTATGCATTTTATTTTGTTTATGGTGTGCTTTTCTTGTTCTGCTCTTATGGTGCATTTTCCCGCCAGGCGCGTGGGAGTTGCAGGCCTGTCGCTGGTTATCGCTATTTTTTTTTTCGAGGTTGGCCTCATCGCAACTTTATTCGCGTTTCGCATTTTTGGGGCGTCGCGTTGTTTTTTACGCGGTCATTTGGTGCGTTATCGTGGGACTATCGCATGGTGCCGCCAGATTGAGAATGCTACGTTAACACAGCGTTGTTTTCCCGCGATGGACTGCGATGTGAGAAGTTGCGTGAAGCTAAACTTGCGGTGGTTATCACACGTTCTTGAGAATATGCCCCATTAGGTATATTTTATACTGATGGCATAAATTGTACTATTTAAATCCCTATGGAAATTGTTATGGTTTTAATTAACTGAAACAATAAATAACTTGAATTGAATATATACTCAACTCTATGCACTCTAATTGCCCGACTCGACTCTACTCCAACAAATCCAGTCTACGACACTTAACTCCCCCCACTCCACTCTAGGACACTCCACGCCACTAACTTTTAGCCATGCCGAACAACAGCCACACTGGTGAACAACATGGCAAAAAAAAAATTGACAAAGCCAATAGCTCTTGTATTAGAGAGACCTATTGGCTTTGCCAATGCTTCTTTTATTTTACAAGTTTTATTGCAATTTGAAAATGGACATCACAACCAAAGACAAAAAAAGCAAGGAAAATACAATATCCAATCAAGAAGAAAAATACAGTGACGTCAGTTATATGAAAATCAAAATATTTATTCAAGAATAATTCGTGATTTTTTTTCAATAGACATTACACAAGTATACGTCAACATATAGGTTGCATATATGGTAGTTCCTGTACTTTTAAGAGTATTTATCCAAAAACAAAATACAAGTATTGTATTGATATTTATATGGCTTACTCTGCACCCCTTGAGAGGAGTTAAGTGGTCATACAAAGACAAAGCATAAGAACAGTAGCCTCTCAAGATACTAATCAATCTCACAGACACCACTCTTAGAAACAAACTAGGTAGACTAAATAATATTTATCAACCATTTTCTAAGTCATTCACGAAACGAAGGGGGTAGTGTCAGTGATATAGCCAGTGTGGGGTGACTAATGGGCTGTAGTGCAAGAAAGGAAAAGCTCCCCCTCCTGGCCCCTGTCTGAACTGTGAAATACAGAAGTAAAAAGTGTTCAGTGGGCCCCTGTGCCACTGCACCTGCTGCACAATGGAATGCACGCGCCTGGGTAGTGAACAATCGTCAGCAGCGTGGAGTTCTGGGATAAAAAGGAAGTTTTATTCAAACATAAATCCATCGTTTATCAATTACATAACGTGATACTTTTTTTCATTCACTATTAAAGTTTTAAAACGCATCATTAAAATTCAAAAGCCCACACAAACGAACATTAAATCAAAAGTTTGGCTCATAGAACATAGATATAAAATTATTGCGCGTTACATTAAAAAACACAACTGACTAAAAAAAATAACTGTCCTCCCCGTCGGGGAATTGAACCCTGGTCTCCCGCGTGACAGGCGGGGATACTGACCACTATACTAACGAGGAACTGACGATCACCGTCTTCTAAATTCCTATTTTAATGCCATGTGTGCGTGTAACAGCTTTCGTGCGCATTTTATACGAAGAATGCACAGACGAACATGCCCTCTTAACGAATAAATCCGTACATTGCCCTTTTTATTTCCACGCTAACGTCAAGCAATCGGCGAAAAAAACCCTGAAATTTGCAGTTCAACTTAAAAAAAAACAGGAAACTGAATTAAACCTGTTGGCCTCTGATGATCTGACATGCCCCCCAAATTGGGACGTTATAGAACCCCGTGCTCATTGGTGACAACCGTTGTGACATCGAACTCAGGGGCATATTAGCAAGACCCACGTTAAAATTATCGCCGTTTTAGCGGCAGGAAACTGCCGCTAAAACGGCGATAACGGGCTTGCTAATATGCGTTATAGCAGTGGTTCCCAAACTGGGGTCCGCGGACCCCCAGGGGTCCCTGACACATTCCCAGGGGGTCCGCAGGCAGCTGTCTTAAAAGCAATGCAAAGTTCCTTGTATAATCTGCAGTTTTACGACAACAATAAAAGTGTCAAGATAACTCGAGTGATTAATGTACCTGCTGGAGAGAGATGGTAGGTAGCGCAGAGGGTTAATATGCCTGCTCCAAAGAACGTGTACCATGCATTTTTAATAAAACAGTATTTTATGTGCATAGCTGGGTTACTGCTTGTCACAGAGATTCTTTTGTTACTGTGCAGTTCATAAGTTACAATCATAATCTAGCAGAGTCAGCTATGAACTGCCGTCAAAGAGCTGCATACAAACTGCATGGTACAAGTTAGTATGCCATCTTTTTTTCCCAGTCTTTCATTATCCCGATGCTGCCAAAAAGGTATGTTTGGGTAGAATTAAATTGTTATAATTAAAGTCAACGCTAACCACTGTGTTACATTCTGAAAACAGATTTTGTGCTTCTCCAAATCAAGCACTCTTAAAAAATGCTTACCAGTATGGATGACATGTGAATCCTACACCTTGAAGTCCCCTTTCCCCTATGTAACATTTTCTATACACTGATTTACACACGTATGATTCATTGGGGAGATTTACTAAGCTTTTGCGCCATGTTTGCGTCACAAAAGTGACACAAAACGACGCAAAATCTTTTTTGTAATTTACTTTCCAGCACTAAACTTGTTCCCATGCAACCACCCAAGGTTTCTCATGCTAAACCCAATTTACTAAAAACAGTAGATTGGGTTTAGCGTGAGAACACTGCGCCCTTTTCAACTAGGCACAAGGAAGGAGAAATTCTTTCATTTCTCCTTCCTTTTCCGACTTTGCATGTGTGCTGCACTGTGCAGCACGCCAATAAAGTGGGAAAAGCTTTCCTCGTGTCTAGCATAGTAGTTTGTACAGGAAGAGTACCCTTCCTGTACAAAACCTATGCTACACTCATGCACACACCTTAGCGCTACAGCGCTAAGGTGTGTGCATGGCGTGAGCTACTGAAATCAGCGCCGGCACAAGAGAAAGGGGAGGAGAGAGCCATAGCTTTGGAAATATGGCGCTCCCCTGCTCCCTCCCTGTCGCGCAACGCAGCGCAGCCTCGCGGGGCTGCGCAGCATTGCGCAACTTTTTGTAAATCTCCCCCATTGTTTCTGTATGTGTGTGATGTAAAGTGCTCTGACACCCTACACTAGTATGAGAGATGCTATAAAACAAATGAAATACATGTGACAGAGGTGCTATGGGAAGAAGAGAGGCACTGTTGGAGGATGATAGGGAGGGATTAATGGAAGAACCCCAAAAAGATTGTTGTATTGGTGCATAGTAAGGTCATCATTTACTATGCTTTGAAAGCAAATACAATTCAATATATAATTACAAATGTGTTGTAGAATGCACCATTTTTCCCCAAATTTTCTTGGTGGGAGAGCCCCCAAAGTCCGCTTTGTAGTGGCCAGGCTCACTCACTGCACTTGGTGTGCACCGTACGGGGACTGGCCTGACAACATTTGCCAGGGCTGCTTTGGGTTCCAGTCCGGCCCCGTCAGGAGCAGGAGTCTCATATTCTAAAATAGAGCCAAATATTGAAAAGTTAGTCGCCGAGATGCAGCACCAACCTTCCTATTAAAATTTTTCGATTTTGCACATTTTTTCAATATAAAATACTAAAAGCTTTAGTAATTTGGGTATCTGTTTGGTGTGCACACGTGTGTTTATTTTTTTCGATTTACTGTTTTAATGTTTGAAATTTAAATCGTACGAATTGCTTGGGGGTCCTCGGCTTCCAGTAGTGACTCAATAGGGGTCCTCAGGAGTCAAACGTTTGGGAACCACTGCGTTATAGAATTCCAATAGAAGCCCAGGTTAGATGTGCAGGACATCTAACCTGGGCTTCTATTGGAATTCCATAACGCATATTAGCAAGCCCATTATCGCTGTTTTAGCGGCAGTTTCCTGCCGCTAAAACGGCGATAATTTTAACGTGGGTCTTGCTAATATGCCCCTCAGTTTTTATGCAAAATGTGCACTAATCTTTTAGAAGAATTATCACCATCGAAGAGACCGAAAACTGGCCTCTTTCTCGGGACAGTCTCACCCGCACCCGCTCTGCCTCGGCAGAGAAATACAAGCATAGAACGTTCTCAAATGGCGGCCATGGCCGAGCTGCGGAAGCATTAGGCGGGGCGGCCACTACTCGAGTGCACTTCCGGATATTACGAGCATGCGCAGAATGATCTTTCTATGTTTTGACTGGGCAAAGTATTTAGAGGCTGAGTTGAGAGCCTGCTTTGTTACCTTTTGTATTGGCTTCCAGATCTATAACACGGAGGTTTAAAGGTGATTTTGATTTGTATGTAATGTATGTATATGAAGAGTATAAAAGGAACACGCAAAGAACCACCAGGTCAAATCAGTACGTATTTTCCATCAATTGTCAAGCGAAGTTAAATAAGGACCTGGGATGGTAATTAAATTATTATGAGAACCCAAAAGTCAGGCGACGGGAAGCGGAGGCGTCAGTCAAAGACAACCTATTCTTTGCCACTACACATTTGAATTGCTTTTCAATCTCTGCCCCTCGCAAGAGTATTTTTCAAACTATTTTATTGGTTCACTACACATAATGCGGATTTGAGTAATGTTCAGGCCTGTTTCTGTCACAATATATTTTACAGTATAATTAAGGCTGCTAAGTTTTCTTAGTCCAGCAGCGGTGTTTTACATGTTGCATACAACTAGGAGCAGGGCTGCCTTCAGCAATGGTGGTGCGCTGGGCCGGCTTTAGCACTGGTGGTGCCCAGCGCTACAATCTTTGTTGGCGCTCCCCCCCTCCCCCCAGAAAACCTCCTTCTCCATGAATCCCCTCACTACCACCCTCCACCAGTGCCCACATTACACCATAACCCCTCTCTCACATTCATTTCATTTGTTAAATTGTGCTACTCATACCAGTGTAGGACTTCAGAGCACTTTACACCATACACAAATTTTACAGAGCCAATGAAGCATGTTTGTAAATTAGTCTATAGGAAATGTTACATAAAACAATGAGGATTATAATTTGTAGGAGTCACATTTCACCGATATTAGTAGGCATTATATTTTGAGAATATTTGTCCGGTCGAGCACAAACTCAGAATTTAAAACGTACCACAGTGTTTGGCTTTACTAATAAGAATGTATTTATACCCAAATTAACCCTTTTAAGCCACATTAGGATAATGAAAGACTGAGGAAACAAGCATTTGCAATGCAATCGGTCTCACCTTTGGGACCTTATATGTATTTAGCTATGCAGCACATTAGCCTGGGTGCTGAAACATCTACTGTTCTTTAACATGGAGGGAAAGTAAGCATCAAACTGCGTGACACGCCAGGTATGGGAACACATGGAGAGAAATATTGCCTTTGAGCGGGAAATGGTATAGTCCAAAGCTCTGTTTTTAATGTAAAATCAGGCCCTTCGGTGGTCATATCACTGAAAATACAAGATTTGGAAAAAATATTATTGTCTACGGGTGCTTGTGGAAGGCAATTTCTATGGACTGGAATCTAGAGAATGCTAAAGTGATTCTGAACCCTCTGTTCTTAGATAACCAATTGGTAACTTTATTAAGATATGGGTCCCCTGATTCCGTCTGGTTATGCCTCAGTAATGGGATGCCAGTCAGTATCACAACATAAGGGCTGGTACATGGTGGAAGGTTCATAACAGTCTTATTAGTGGCTGCATCAGTGTTCTGCATATCCAGCAAGGGCCTATTGCTTGTCAGTTGCAGTTCCCTTTGGCCCTTGGGTACCACCATCTGTTGAACAATCGGGATCACAGTTTGGGCAATAGGCACCGCCCCCGTATGGTGCTGTACACTTCCCCCAGGGATTCATCCTTTTTGGGGGGGCAGTAGAGCTCAAAGCATAGAGTTCGCCATAATAAGAAGCTTCAGAGACAATAGTGGCGGGAAGAAGATGAAGATCTTGCTCTCTGGCCGTGTGCTGCACAGGGAGGCTGGAGGATGCAGAATTAGTCCGTTTGGCAGAGCTGATAATGGCTAACTGAGATTCAATTACCCACAAGCAATCAAGGATGGGTTGCAGCTGTGCTGGTAAAACCGAGCTGAACCTGCTACAGCATTGGTCAAGTAGCGAGGGATGAAGCTCTGAAGTTAAGGGGCCAAGTTGAATCTCACCACATCACTTAACCAATACAGACTACCAGTGCTTGCTTTGGAAAAATCGAAGTGCAGGTACTCTGTACCAGAGTGGCCCCCTCATAATTTTTCATATTTGTTTTTATAAAATTGTATCTATTAAAAGTATCCACGGTATGTGGCTGGGGGGTTTGAAGAATATTCGGAGTCCCTTCCCTTTCGACACATACTACCAGGTAGGGAATAAATAACAAAAGATGTTAGTGATGGCCCATTACAGAGCATAATGCTTCTTTTGGCCAGAGCCTGAAGCCCCCCCCTTGGGATCACCCGAGACCCCCCTAGGGGGGCCCTTCCCACAGTTTGAAGACCCCCGACCTACGGGGACAGTGACTGCTATGTCTAGAAGGGTCTGGTGGAAAGCCAGTAATAAGCCATGTGCAGTGTTTCTTCGCATAATCTGTAATTTCTCCTTCCCAACATATACCAGTGCTACAATTAATATCAGTCAGACTCAAATGCACATTTTCCTCTGGACAGGATACTGCCCGTGTTGAATGGCACACGACAAGTACATCACAAATTAAGAATTGAAAAGCATCATCAAGGCACAGTGATAGATTCACATGGAGCCTTGCACCTTGAGGTACAGGGGATGACAGGACCCTGTGGAGCTTTAAACATAGGATGACAGGACCCTGTGGAGCTTTAAGCATGTGGCCCCAAACTCCATACACCCCCTCCCAACCAGGAAACAGGAGTGTGTAAAGCAGGGTCATCTAGAGGCTTGACCAGAAATTGGGGGTGGCTGACACGTCTATCAAGGTACAAGAGTCTACCTCAAGAAGGAGCCGGGGTTATCTGAAACGGAGAGTTTGCTATGCAATCTGGGCCTCCTTCTCAGTAATTCCGGAGCCAGTGTTTAAAAAATTTAAGCAAATGTATGTGGACATGCGCAGAAGGGGTGGTAGTTTTGAATGCACAAGACGCATGCACCATTCTGAGTGGGTCCCGGACATCACATTTGTATGTTCCTGAAGGTACAAAATACCAAGAGTGGCACGCCTAAAGCTGGTGCTCAAAGTTGGTTCCAGACCCAGGCCAGATTGTCAGCAGAAAATGTAAATAAACGTATGGATATGCCAAAAAGAACCTAGCAAAGATCAAGCCCTGCTGCACTTATGTTTGATACCCAACCTACAGCGCAGATCTCAAAGTGAAGTACCAAGAGAAGAACTGGAGGGTGGGGGTTGGAGGATGGAGTAAAATAGTTGCATGCATGGCTGGTACCCATTGGTCACAATAACATGGCTTCCCTGGTTACCTCTAGGTGTAGCTTGGGCTTCTCATCCACCAATGCGCAGGACAGGAAGAGGTTGCTTCCCACAATGCTCAGCGTGACGGGCTGCTTCCTGCTATTTCTCCCAGGTAGCCAAGAGTAAAAGTTCATATTCAAAGTTGCTGCGGAGAAAGAGGGATTGTTAATTTGTTTTGTGATAAATTGTGTCACAATGACAACAGTAATGCTGGTTTAGTCGTAGCTTCTTTAGACAAACTGTACTGAGGTTGAGGATGTGGCGTAACGGTCAGAGCTTGGGGAACAAGGTTCGAGCCTTGGCGTCAGCTCAACATCCTGTGATTCTGGGCTTATCACTTAATCTCCCTGTGCCTACCAAAAATGAATGTGTCCTTGTGTAACGTAACTGGTGCTCATGTAAAGCGCTCCAATACCTTCGGGTCGAGTTTGCTACATAAAACTGCAAATAAAAACTCCTGCGTGTGGAAGGGGTGTGCTTGAAACCACGCTGCGCGCCGGTGTAAGATTTACTAGATGGTACACTGAGGCAAACGTGTACAGCTCCTGCAGGTATACGTGTGCAGCCACGCCCCCTCCTCACCTTGGCGAACCGCGTCGGACCCCTGTGGGTATAGGGCCACCAGCTGGGTCTGTCCGAGTGCATTGTACAGTACCAAGCTCTTGTTGGTGGCGTCAGTGATGCGGCACAGACAGTTCGAGAAATGCCGGAACCCCTGGTCTACTGTTCCCAATTCTTTTATCTCATCTAAAGTGACGTCACCTGAAAAGGGGAGATGAACAGGTAGTTAATACAAGAGAGCAGGACACCCGAAAGCGCTGTGCTCCAGAATGGCTGTTTTTGGTGAACTTTAGTCTTTTTGGTAATTTCAGCTCCATGTGGGTAGATAAAAGTCCAATCTGGCCCCTCTTAATAGCTTGTCGGGGTCTTACTGCAAGCCATTAACCAGTCGCCCCTAGCGACACAATTGAAGATTTTTTTCCACACTTACCCAGAAAGAAATCAAACAGTACAAGAATAAGCTTAGAAATGGGTTCGGACAATTTAGCAAAAGACGTGTCAAGCCACGCTTCTTTATCCTCAATATGCCCACATCGGCAAAACTCGCACCCGATCGGTGAATAGGTTTATATGCAAAAAGATCACTTTTACTGGTTCATTGACCTTGGAGAAAGAGGCGGAGGCTCGGCATTGATACTTGACATGCAGCTTGCAACTGAGCTGGGTGATATAGCATTATTAACTCATCCGTTACGCTCAGATAACCCTGCTGTGAAGTTTCAGGAAAAGGCATAAACCCCTTCCACACCTCCAGATGAGGGCGCCACCTTACCTTCGTCCGCGTCGCTTCTTTGGATTTCCTGGTTTTCCGTCCCGAAACGACAGAAAGGGAACTTTGCTGGTTCGAAGCTAAAAGTGAAGGCCAGTGGAGACAAAGGCAGAATGAGGCCCTGCTCTGTGCAACATGCTAAGTTCAGTCGCCATGGTTACACAGCTGTACCCGAAGACAGTCTCAGTGCAAACGCACCCCGATGCCACCCACTCTTGCTTGTGCTAAATGGGCAGGGGGGGGGACGTGTGCTGTCCGTCATAATATTTATTAGCGGTATATTAGACCCGCCTAGGGCAAGCGATAGCACGGCATGTGGGCGAGTGGCCGCTAGATGGCGCTGCAGGTTTGTGCTACACTCGGCAATATTGTACAGATTATAAAAACACATGTACACTTTGCTGTTCCCGGCAACTAACAGCCCCGGGAGGGTCTGACTCGCTCTATGGAGTACGGGGCTAGTATAAAAAGCCGTGTCCCAAACTGCAGTGCGACAGTCCTGGTAAGGGGGCCGATTAATGTCAGGAGAGTGCCCTTCCAAAACGCATCGACTCCAGCTTCTTTAGAAGAATCATAAATTAAGCTCAGGTGACTGATATCACGAACTACCCGGTAATGGGTCTTAATTGAGCGCACCGAATCTGTGTGCGGAGCACGGGCTCGCCGCGGAGCGTTGAAAAGGAAAAACAAGAGGCAGAGTTAGACTTTTGGCGCGCATGCGTACGATGTATAGCATCGCGCGCATGCAACAGTCTAGGTCAGGCAAAATAGAGTGCGAATGCAGCCAGCCAATCAGAGGGAAAAAAAGCATTTACAAATGCAATAGGACTCGTATTTACGCGAGCCCTATTGCATTGTAAATAAAACTGCGGTCGTCCAAGAAGGCAGGAACGGGAGTGGGTGGGGGGGTTGTGGTGGGCAGAGAAGTGACGGACTGCGGGAGGGAACGGGGGGAGGCAGGGGAACAAAACAGTTTTAAAAGTAAAGGGGCCGATAGCTATGGAAGGAGAAAAATGATGACATGGCCGTCAGGAGGCGGGATTAAGTTGAGGAAAATCAATCAGAATGCAGCATTTAGGAATTCGGCCAATCAAAAAGATAGCCGGAAAGTGGGCGGAGCTTCCCCCACTATACTGTATACACCATCTCTCGACGAGACAGCGCATGCGCTGCCTAGGCGAGACCTAAAAAAGTAACATTCTAACCTATACCATAAAGTTTGCATGCAGCTCTTTGATGGCAGTTCATAGCTCATTGTGCTCTATTACTGTTGTAACTTATGGATTGCAAGTAACAAAAGTATCTCTGTGACCAAAGCAGTAAACTACTGAGATATCCACATGAAATACAGTCCCGTGATTTGAGTGGTACAGGTTCTTTGCAGTAGGTATATTAACCCTCTGCGCTACTTTATCATGAGTGAAAAATGCCACTGATCAAAAGGTCTCTGTTTAGCAGGGACATTAATCACCAGAGTTATCTTGACATTTTTATTGTCATCTGAAAACTGCTGGATACAGAAGGAGCTCTGTAGCAGGTGCTTTTTGATTTTTAAACCCGTGTTGTTTTTAAACACAAATTCCCCCCTCCCCCCCCCGAAATCAGCGACGGGTGCTGCTGCACAGGTCGCACCGCCCTAGAGCCGGCTCTGACTAATAGTATGATTATTGACCCTTATCAGAAGAATTGTAAGAGCCGTAATTCATTGGCCCTAGTCAGAGGAAGTGCCATAACACTAGCTGTAATGACCACCAGCATTCATGTTATTCCATTGGGGATTGCCCTTAGCACCACAAATCGGCTAGAAGATGGGCTTGTGCAGTTCAATGTCTGCCGTGATAAAAATCCCACCAGGTCTCTTGCCAGAGTGACTTCCTCTAGTTCATTTGGCAGCATCACCCATTGTCTCCACATCCTCAACCAGCACCAGGTGCCTCCAGGATCACTGCAAGCACTGATTCTCTTCCAATCCCTGTCACCCACCATTTCCCTCCAGAGATCCTGCAGGCACCAACTCTCTCCAGGCCCTTGTTAACCACCCACTCCCTTCAGGGAAGCAATAGGTCATTTATTCAACTACAACAGTACATGGAAGTAACTTTCAGAAATAGAACATCATCTCAGGCAGTGGATATCCTCAGAACAGGAAGTCACAGCCTCTCTTCCAGTCCCTGCAGCCACCAACTCCTTTTAGGTCTTTAACAAGCACTGACTCCTTTCAGGTTCCTGACAAGCACGAGTCCTTCTAGATCAGGATTCTCCAACAAGTAACTTGTGAGCTACCAGTAGCTCCCCGTCTACCTGTAAGTAGCTCTCCTGTGTACAGCCCAGCTTATTATATTAGATCCTATTGCCTTGTTGAATTAATATATGTGTAGCACAATTGAGAGTATGTATTCAAGACAAAAATGTATATATGTTCAGAACTCATAAGCTGATGTTTGCTGAAAATTGGCTGAATGTCCAAAATATATTTAAAACTGATATTTGAGTGATAAATCATGTGGCTACTTATCACTAATATAAGTACTTGGGGCCAGGGACATTTGATCTATGGCTGTTATGTATTACCCGTGTAGAGGAATTCCAAATTGATAAAGCCTTTTTTACGTTACTATTGGCAACTCTGTCTGATGCACCGAGGTGATCACAGCCAGTAATCTTGCATAATGTGTCCACTACTGTAACCTTAACTAAAGTGGTCACTATTACAACACTGATTATATTAGTAGCTTGGGACGATTTTCTTTGAATATAAGTGGCTCTTATTACAGAAATGTTGGAGACACCTGTTGTAGATCGTACTGCTCCTTCCAGGTCCGCTGCATGCATAGTCTACCAAGTAAAAACATGTGTAAGACCTCCATTCCCTGCAGGCATCTGAAAGAACAGTTTGTGGCTTTGTCTATACTCACTACCTGATTCTATATAAGGGGGCGATCTTAATTCTGAAAACACAACTCACCAGATGTTACGTAAGGGTGCTTTTGGCCAATAGTAAAACCCAACAAATGTCACTAAGGAGCACAGTTAGCATGACATGCCTACAATGTCCTTGGTTAGATTTTACATAGACTTCTGACATTCTCCTGTGACTTGTGTGAGTAGCTCATTAAGTCCACACGCTATTCTTGTAGTCTGATACATTAGACTGCCCCAAGGGTATAAAACGACACGTCACAAACTACATGGCTATGACATGGAACAATTCAGATCTTTGTTTTACAATAATATGTAATGTGGGTGCATAAAGACTCACTGGTGCTTCTGTAGGGCCACCTTGCTTTATTACTGCCCTTTCAAGATACACAGTATGGCCTCTGTTAGAATTCTTGGTGCTTCTTTGGCCGCATTCTGCCCTGGTGGGTCCACCTGACACTGCTCATTCCCTGCAGCTGCTGACAGGGGGTGGCTCTTACCATCGTTTGCACAGCGCTGCCTCTCCTCTCGCAGCACAGGACGCGGCCGGACCCGTCTACGCCCATCCGAGGCCACGTTCTCCATTTTGGCCGGTGAATCCAAGTGCACCTGGTAAGACCATCTTTTTAACATAGAATTGTGGTGATTATATAACTGACTTTCTGTCTGCACAATGGGAAAACGGAAACCTCGATGTTGATTTGCGCTTTCCCCAGGAACTGGGGTGCGTCCCCAACCGCACTCGTGAAATGAATTCTTCACTTGCATAAGGTAAGCAATTTGACCTTTATTTTTATTTATTATCCATTTAATGAATCATAATCTGATTTTGTTTATCCATTCTAGTCATTTGACTTCAAACGTTTGTATCCATGAATTTGCCCAATGCTTTTCGGGCTACGCCCTTCATCAGGGGCTTGCTTCACGGCGAACTTATGTCTTACACTTAATTGCTGACACAACATAACATGTTCATCAATTGTATCCACGGAGGTCAAATGGTGTCTGCTTGCATCTTCCGAATTTGAATTTCTTTTTATTTCTTCAGCCATAAAAAGAAGGAAAAAATATAGCCCACAAGATATATTGTTCATTAGGACAGGATATACTGAAAATGTATGCCGGATTTTCATGTGACCTCCGCCTGCCTTTTAGTATTGTAACAATGTTGCTTTTAACACTGTGTATTATTTCTTAAAATTTCTTAAAATTGAATTTTAAAAACAACATGTAGTATGATTACTGTAATCTATTACATTTTGCACATCTTTTATGGATTTTTAATCCGGATAAAGATTTGAATTCATTGACTATGACATGCAACAATTGAGATCTTCGTTTTACAAAATATAATGTAATGTGGGTGCATAAAGACTCAATGGTGCTTCTGTAGGGCCACCTTGCTTTGTTTACTGCCCTTTTTAGGAACACAGTATGGCCTCTGTTAATCATTCAGTCCATCATGTGCATCTTGCAGGTGAAGCAGTTGCCAAATGTATACATTTCTGTGGTGTCGTACTGTTTTTTTGTTTGGACTTTTTAGCCGTTTCACTGACTACCTCCAGATTATCCTTTTTATCACACATTAATATGTTATGCTAAGTGCATTTGTGTTTTGCATTCCTGTTATTTGTATGCCTCCCCCAAACACTTTTGAAATCTAAGCCCCCATAACAGTTCTGGGATTTTTGCTGACCTGCCTCAAAGTTGTGTGTTGATGTTGTATTTGGCAGTGTTTCCTCACGTTTCGTTCTAAGTCATTTTGGATAGTTGCTGTCAAGGTAGGAGCAGACTAATGTTTTGTGTAGTGATTTAATATATTGGATTGTAGACAACCAGACTCTTCTTTGGGTCTGTGTGGAGCATTTCGTACATGGATTGAAGTGCTGAAGGGCATTCCTGTTTATTTCTTTTTGCAGGGCGTACAGTTATCCACTGCATGTTAGTCAGTGGGATTGCACATTGCATGGGCCAAGAACAAGTTGCAAAGCTTAACAACAGAGGTACACTGAGCCACTTGGCTTGGTGTTCTTGGTGTCTCAGTCTATAAACACAAGTCCAACTCCCCTCCCACCAACCATCACCTCACTCAACCAAAAATCTTAAACAATTTATGGTAGGCTCTCTTGAGTGAAGTAAATTGATCATGGAGTTATTTGTGAACCAGTTGCTTTTTAACATGACTGTAGATGCATTGCAAGACAGAAAAGCACTGGACCAAGCAGCAGCACCCAGAGCTGATTATATGATTTTTTGGCCCTGGGAATACATTGAATGTGCGAAGGCCTATTAATTTTCATATGATGTGACATCATAGGAAATGAAAAGGCAGGAAGTGACAACCCTACTGGTGCATATATCAATTAAATGATAAAAATATGAATGTTAACCGTAAACAAGCATTTATAATACAATAGATCTCGCATTTTCTAAACTTTGACCTATTTGCATTGTAAATGACAATGCCTTTTAGTTATGTGCACTTTGTACTTCTAGTCTTGCAGGTTTTCAAAACGCATAAATAAAAGACATTGTCACTTACAATGCCAATAGCTCAAAATGATGCAAATGCGAGACCTATTGCATTGCAAATGCTTGTTAACAGATGATGCCTGAGAGTAGACATCGGATGGCGCAGGCAGGACAGTCGGGTATCCCCAGAGGTCAGAGGTAACAGATGTGGTTAGTCAGAAGCACCTTGGCCAGGGCGCCCCCCTCAGGGGCGGACGGCACACGCAGGCATCTTGTAACTCCCCATCATCTAGGTGCACTACAAATATGCATAGGCACCCTTCCATACAGCGCATAAAGCTGGCAACCGGCTTCTAGGCCCCTTCCGATGGGCAAGAATATTAAGCGATTTTTCAAAGCTCACACAATATGGTCTTTACGGCAACGGCAAGGACAGAACTCTACTCTTTCTGCAGTTAGACATTTTATCCAGAGACTGTCCGCCACCCTCGCCAGGGCTTCTAACCCTTCCTTGTGCTGCTCGTCATCAATGTACAGACCGTCGCACTTGAAGACTCCCTAAAACGTGAAACCTGCATCAGACCTGTATTTTTATTCCAATTGCTCACATCTCTATTCATGATTGTTCTCTTGGTATGCAATTAAGATTCAGAAAAGAACATATAAGATACGGAATCAGGAGGTGGGGCCTGCTTCATGCACCCGTTCGTCCTCGTCGTAAAAGTTGTGCTCGCTACAGAACAAGGAGAATGGGCTTTTGACTTCTGCACACACTTACATAATCTTAGCCCATGTTTCAGATATGTACGCAACACGTTGTCATTGTAACAAACACCCAAATGCAGCTATGTATATCTGTGGCAGCAAAGAGGCCAAACTCTGAATGGGCAAGGAAACAGAGTGGATGAACTGATCCTGCCCATGTAATGCCTGTATCTGTTTGGTTAGGAGAGGTCACACAACTGTCACTAGTGTAAACGGAAGCGGCCCTCTCCACCACAAACATGGACCCGTATTTTCAAAATGTTTAACTGGTGGCACAAATGTCTCTAGCCAACATTCAAATAATTTATTTCAGGCCAACGAAATATTCACAGAGCATTAATTAGAAGCGCTGTGAAACAATGCAATAGGTCTCGCGCCGTGCTCTGTATTAAAGTTTGCAGAAAACGAAATGCAAATTAGGTTAGGAAGCGGCCGCCATTACCGAAGCTGGCACCCCGTGCGTGCTGTGTCCCTTAATGAAGTAAATAGTTCTCGGAACTGGTAATGAATGCTCCAGAATTAGGACACAGTAAAAGATCGAGTCCTCATGGGCGGTACCAATTGGAGACAGGGCAGTAACAAGGAGGGACTAACAAGCCTCATAATGAATCGGAAGCCAGCATTTACCAAGGACAATGACACCAGCCAATAGAAAGTATGGGCGGAGAGTGGGCGAGGCTTACACACCATACTCTACTTTGCGGTCGAGGGGCAGTTGATTTGAGGACTCTTACTGCATCATGATGTATTGTTCTTTAAAGAGGTCGGTCTACAGCTCTGTCCTAAATTGGAGCAGGATGGGTGCAGCCCTGATGGACATGGGAATGTAGTTCCACATCTTATGTACATAAATGGATAAGGCCCATTGCCTTGTTTTTTCTTTTTTGTACTACTTCATCTCCATTCAGAAGGTGTCCTGGCTGAGGGTGTACTGAGAGCCAAAGGAGATGGTGAGCTTGTCATTCAAGAAGGAAGAGGTGCTGGTTGTGATGGCTTTGTGGATGGTGCAGATGGTTTTGACAATGGTGCGTGGCATCCCATCATGATGGGAGGGATGTGGTAATGTTTCTTCAGGCCCTTAATGATACATGCTGCAGCATGTTGGATGCCCTTAAGGAGGTGGCAGTGTGCTTTAAAGTTACAAGATAGTTTTCCAGATATCCAGTGCAAGATAAGGTATGCAGGGCAGAAGACCTTTGAGTAGAAAGATACCAAAGAGCACTAAGCATTTCAAAATAGCTTGGATTCTATTAAAGGCATCATTCAAGTCACTGTAAAATTAAACTGCAGGAGCCAGTGAGCTAAATCTGAGTTCTGATGTGTTGGACCTGGCCTCGTCTGGAGGGTCACCCCCAAACAATTGACCTTCACCCCTCCTGTTTTCTGAACCCGTTTTTGTTGCCTTTTAGGACTCAGTGCTATGTACTTCTGCTAACCAGTGCTAAAGTGCTTGTGGTCTCTCTTTTGAACTTGGTAAAGTTGGCTTACACCCAATTAACGCATTTAGTTCACTTATAAGCCACTCGTAAAGTGGTACTACAGGTACCCAGGGACTGTAAATTGGATGCTGCTAGTGGGACTGCATAACTGATTGTGCCACCCACTCACGTAGTCTTTTTAAACATGTCACAGATCTGCCATTGCAGCCTGTATGCAGTTTTAAACTCCCAATTCGACTTGGCAAAATAAACCTTATACCAAGCTTAAAACCCCCTTTTTAAAACCTATAAGTCAACCCTCAGGTAGACCTTAAACAGCGCTTGCGGCAGAGAGCCTTACCTGTAAAAAGTTGGACATGTACTTTTAAGTTTTACATGTCCTGAGAAGTGAAAAATAACAAATTTGTTTTTCACTACTGTAAGGCCCACCTCTCCCATAGGATAACATTGGGTTTCCTTACTACATTTAATAAGTGATAACTTTTGTGTGGCAGCAGGTAGGAATGTCATGTTTGGTGTCACAATTCTGAAAATGCCACTTTTAGGAAGTTGATATTTTCTCGTCCTAACCATTTGGTGCCTGCAGCCTGTTTCCTGGGTCACATGACTAGATGCAGTTGGCAATGAGCTTTTGTGTATTCCTCCGAGACAGAATTACGATAGAGGACCTTGCTGTTGGTAGGATGGGCCATCTTGACTTGATGAGGGGGGGCGGAGCTGTCACCTGCCACACTTGCACTTTAAACACACTGCCTCAGCTAACCCACAAAGAACTTCACACAAGCCTATTGTGACTGCAGACAGACTGGGACCAGGGCAGGGAGGAAGGAAATTCCAAACACCTGTTTGGGGGAAAACTCCAGAAACTTCTCCTATTTCAAAACTAGCACCAGGTATAAAAGTAAGACCCTCAGAACCACACTTCAATTCACTTCTAGACCTTTGGAGTCTCAGAAAAAGGACTGCTCTGCTGCCTGCTACTGGATGGACTGTCCTGCTGCAAGAAGGATTGCTGTGCTGCCCTGCTGCCTGAGGATGGAAGACTAGACCTGCTCCTTGAACCCAGAACCACCAGGGTGACTCCAAAGGCTAGCTGACTAGCCTCATGTTCTGAG
Source organism: Calotriton arnoldi (assembly GCA_963921515.1). Classification (NCBI taxonomy): domain Eukaryota; kingdom Metazoa; phylum Chordata; class Amphibia; order Caudata; family Salamandridae; genus Calotriton; species Calotriton arnoldi. The sequence goes on along the minus strand of CAWUFW010002688.1, from coordinate 1,872,210 downwards.
CTATTACAAGCTCCAGAGACCTGTCCTTCCTTTCTCTCCCTGCCCAGACAACTCAACTGGACCTGTCAATGCCCTGCTGCTGGCTCCTGCTGGAGTGAGTCCTGATCCCTAAGAGGTGCCCCCTCCCAGGTCCTGGACCCTTGTCTGGCATCAGAGTGTACTCCTCCTGGTCCAACCGCAGGTTCCCTCAGAACCGACGCAGCATGACGCAACTCGACACAGCACGGCACAGGACCTTGCATCGCAGCATCTCATAGCCCCTGATTGGCAGCCTCATTGGGACTGACGAGGCGCGATGCAACTCATTCAGGACTTCACTTCACAGCCCTCGCTGCTTCTCACTGGAACTGACTCAAAGCCCAGCATCAAAGACATAAAGTACAATTATCAGTGGGACTAACCTGGTCCCTGAAACCAGCACCACTCCATTGTGGTCGGCTTGAACTTGTGACTTTGTCCCGGTCTTCCATGACCAGATATCCACAGTTGGCACTTACTGTGTGCTTGTAGGCACTATATTTACCTTTCAACTTTGAAATTGCATATCTCTGGTTCTACTTATAGGATTTTCGGCGTGGGGTCAAATAATTGATTTAGTTCTACTCTATTTTTCTAAATTGGTGCGGGATTTTTCTTGTGTTGTGTTCTCACTTTATTACTGTTTGTGTGCTGCATAAGTACTTTACACATTGCCTCTAAGTTAAGCCTGACTGCATTTGTGCCGAGCTACCCAGGTTTAGGCACAGGTTAATTTAATGACTGTTTGTGGTTCACCCTAAAACGGATTGTGGCTTTTGCTTGAGAAAAGCTCACATCCCACTCAATTACTCACATGATAAATTTACCTTTTTATATACAAGAATTGTAAAGCACAGGCCAGGCTTAGGAAAAGGCTGGAGAGTGCTGGACAAATAAAGCATCATTATTTAGGGTATTCTCTGATAGCAATGAACATTCAGGATGTTTTAGTCCAAACGTACCTTGTTAAATGTGAAACTACTGGCATGTAATGTTATGTAGGCTAAAAGGGTGCAGTGGATGTAACATGAGCCATGGCTACAAAGCCTCTATCAACCTATTCTGTATACATTTAGATGGTTCCATATTGTATTTCCTTCTGAAAATATCTCCTTTCACCTGCATACATTCAATAATTTTGCCCAGATTTGCAGCACACCTGGAAAGCACACATACAGATGCAAGTAAATGATGCTATGAGCCTGGCTCAGAAGCCAGCTCTCTTCCATGTGCCCCACAGGGTTGGAGCAGAGATGTGAGGCCCTCAGGAAGGAGGAACCTTTGTAGTTAGGACCCGGCCCAGTATTTTACACACAAGGAAGGTATTTTCATCTCTAAAACAGCACAACAATTGGAAAAAGGAGCAAAAGCCAATATGTTTCTATGTTTTCTAACCATTTTCAAGTTTATTTGAAAATGGTTGGTCCTTGTTTTTAAAACAATGATGGACTGGGGTGCCTATTGCATTAATTACCAAGGGGTGAAATTATTTCAAGCATTCCGCTCTCACCCTGTTCTTCCCTTCAGTGAAACTCCTTGTGGGTGATGAATATATAAAGTGGTTTGCGCCTGTCTATAGAATATCTGCAGTATGCAAGGTTGGACAGTTTACCTGATGAAAGTGGAACAAAGGCACACTGAAATCACAGTAAGTCTCGATTTTTATTAAATCATAATGCTAAGGTATAGTTTGTAATAATGTCAAGTTGGTGTAACTTGGGCTCCTGAGTGCTTTTTCATTGCTCTAGTGGACAGTTGTGTTGAACTTCACTTTTTTCTCTCTTGAAGTGTATGTGTTCGGATACATACATAGCTCATATATGTACTCTACTGATTTAGCTATCAGATGTCAGGATGGCCGAGTGGTCTAAGGCGCTGCGTTCAGGTCGCAGTCTCCTCTGGAGGCGTGGGTTCGAATCCCACTTCTGACAGTACTTTTTTCTCGCTTCAGAAACAATGCCTGAACGCATATGTTACTTTTTAACCTGATATTATCTTGGAGGCGTGGGTTCGAATCCCACTTCTGACAGTACTTTTTTCTCGCTTCAGAAACAATGCCTGAACGCATATGTTACTTTTTAACCTGATATTATCTTGTTCAATGTGTGCTCTACGATTTATATTTCGTAGGTAATTTGAACGTTATATACAAAGTAGAAACTCAAGCATAAGTAAGTATACTTAATTTCTAGATGTTTTCAAAAACATTTCACGAATACAGTTTTTATTGTTTTTAACTTAGAATTTCAGTGTCAGGTCTGCAGTGGGAACGCTATGAGTGTGTGTTTTTACATCAACATAGTAAACAAAACTTTGTTTCTTTAACCAGTGTTTGAAAGCGCGCCATTTCTCTCCCAGCTAGAGTTTTTGTGACAGTTCTAATATCCTCCACAAGGTGTCGCCCTCTTCAATGTTGGAAATCCCTTCAGCAGGTCAATACACTAAAGTAAGTAAACATAATGCTGAGCATGGTCATTGCATATTTTTGTCTACCTAGACAAGCTTAGTGAAAATGCAGTGTTCTGCTGCATTCTAAATTCGCGAACATTGTAATCTATGATGACATGGAGCACGTGACGTGGTGATATATGTTACAGATGGGAGAGAGCTCAATTGCGCCAGTAGTGTAGGGGTATCATGCAAGATTCCCATTCTTGCGACCCGGGTTCGATTCCCGGCTGGCGCATTTCCTTTTAGTATTTATTTCGCAATTACAATTTTAATAGCTAGATGTCTGCTAATTATGTTTTGTGAAACTGTAGCCTCGTTTTTTTATTCTTTGAAAAGAGGGACGTGGAAACCATCTAATAGTAAGTATGATCCGCTTGCTGTGGGTTTGACTCCTTGCAAATATTACCAGTTTTCTAACGCAGCAGGTTGTGCTATTCTAAAACGAAGGAGCGAAATAAAAGTGCAGTAGGCAGGTGAAATGCAGAAATACAGCAGCGAGAAGGACCGAAGCCCTTGCAACTGAAGAATTAGACGCTCGAGCGGTGGTCTCATAGGAACATGGACTTAGAAAATGACTTCAGCTGTACAGAAGAGAAAGAAAATGACTTCAGCTGTACAGAAGGGAAAGAAAATGACTTCAGCTGTACAGAAGAGAAAGAAAATGACTTCAGTTGAACAGAAAGAGAAAAGCAAGTACTTTACGATTATATAACAGAAACGTATTGAAAGCGGGCAGTATCTTTAACTGGTACACACAGATATCAGAATACGCGGAAGATACAATAAGGTAATTTTGTAAGTTCACAGCCTAACACTAAACCTCGGGCGTCCAGAAAATCAGGGCATTCCAGAAACAGTAGTGGCACCTCAAGTTTCAAGTTTATTTTATTTTGCTCGACTAATTAAAGCCATTGCAAATTGATAAAACATATAAAACAGCACAACTAAGCATAGTTCCAAAGCGTGTCATAAATATATAATTTGATAAAATGTTTAAAAAATATTGTTATAAGATCATATCACATGTAAAAATACTTTCTTATGAAAAAATGTTGACCAGTGACTATGGACATCAATAATAAGGATTAACAGTATCTTGTGAGTAAATTAGTAATGATACATTGTTAATTTAAACCACCAGCATTGCTATTGCACTCATTATGACAAAGCTTAAAGTGTCAGTGCGTGAACAAAAAAGTGCACATTAGCTGAGGGCAGTAATTTTTGCGCAAGCTCTGTATAGGCTAACAATTTCATCTATACATTCAGATTTTTTAAATATCAATCTTGTGCAGTGCTGCTAGACTTTCGTCTTTGGCACCTCAATTTTGCCTCATCCAAAGGCCGCCCCTAATGGCTTTATGGACAGCGGTCACCAACATTGAAAACACAGACAATGAGGCATTAATGGGTAATTAAATGCAACTTTTATACAGAGTAGCCCCTGTGTTATTTAAATTGGTTTCTTACAAGGACTGGTCACTACTCCTGCACTAGAACACAGGAAACCTTGCCTCCCATTGGTGCCAAGTTTCAGATTACTCCTGTGTGCATTTCCATAATTTCACTGTAACAATGAGTGACATTCTACTGTCAAATGTGTGACACTTTGAGTGGCACATTCTCACGAGTAAAGCCTAGCACTGAAGTCCATGTAAAAAGATAAATATCAAAAATTGTCCCATTTGAGCTGTGAGATTCTCTAAAAAAGGCCTTGAAACTGCTGCAAAGACCCTGCAATGAAATCTTTGACCTACCAGCTGCTGATCGATTTCTAGTAAAACAGGGCAGTGACTTAATAATAGTAGGAGTAGCAAAGTAGATTCACAGAAGTACATTTCAGGTGTAAGAGGAGGCTCTGAGGCGCGAGAGGTCAGACATCAACATGCTACCATGTGATCTCTTATGAAGTGTGTATTGCTGATTGTAGAGGAATGCATGGGCCAGTCGAGGAGGCCCTCTGCACTGGCTTCAGGGCCCAGCTCTAAAAAGACTCTGTAACTCCTTGTCTTCATGGCTTCTTGTTTATATGAGGCTAAAGAATTTGATATTACAGATGCTATTAATAGTCATTCAGCTAAAACCTAAAACCATACCATATACCATTGCAGATGAAGAGGGAGATTAAAAAAGGTGACTAGTAAAAGGCCCAACCTTTAAGCAGAGAACATTAACCCCTCCTCCTTCATGGAAAGGCACATTCTCAGGCATCTTAAATCTGCAAAACCCTGTTCTACTGCACTCGGGATGCAAGTTGGATAAAATAAAAAAAATAAGAATGTTGAGGATCATTTCTGAATCAGTCATGATGCAATGTAAAAGCCTAAGTCATACATGCAGTGTATGCTTTGTTTCCAGGACAAAAATACATGCCCGGAATGGGTGTGCAATAACGAAATGGGCCCCCCAATGTGCTACTAACCTGTATCAACTCAGGGGTGTACAGGGCCGGACTGGCCGTAGCGGGCACCAGGCATTTCCCCAGTGGGCCACCATTTGTTAACGGGGTCTGGTTTTGCAGCATAGCTGGAATATCGGGCCCGGTTTAGGTTCCCAGTCTGGCCCTGATGGAGTAGCAAGTGGGGTGAGGGGGACGGTCCGCCCGTGCGGCACGAGTTTTAGGGGCGGCGGCCTCCTCCCGCTCTTACCTGCCATCTCGGGGCGGTAATCGCAAGCAATCCCACCTCCCCTTCCCCAATGAGAAAACTCCTCGCCAGCACCCTCGCTCTTCACTGCGGCCGCCAAACGCAGGGACCGCCACGGGCGTCAAAGGGCTAGCTATGCCACTGTGTCAACTTAAGTATTTTAGGTCTGAATTTGCCCCACCTGAACGAACGTCGCTTCTTGCTGCTCTTTTCACTTTCGCTCCTTCATGAGAGGAGAGATGGGCAGGCTGGGCCTTGAGATAGCAGCTAATTGTCATGAAATAGCAGCATCATTAAAAATAAATAACTTAGCTGGCTCAGGCTGAAGCAGTGCTTAATTTAAGCCAGTGGTTTACGGGGCTTGGCACTAAATTATCAACACCAGGACTTATGACTGTGTGCCACATGGTGGCACTGTATAGCTAATTTACGGATGAGGACAACATCAGTTGTTTATTAATTATAATAATATAATGATTCTAATGACTAATACCTGCTGCACAAGCCATTTTTATAGCTTTGTGGGCCTGGAATAGTCTGAACTGTCACACTTGTAGGAGTCTGATGGTTAGTAGTTGTGTTGGGACTGTTATTGGCAGCCCTGGCAGGGTCAATAGGTGTTGCAAGCTGCAGTTGCTCCTGACGAAGGCCCTGGCACTTATGTTTTTTACAAGTTAAGCACTGGGCTGAACATGGTTTCCATAGCAACACACCTCTCCTTCTCCTGGGCCCGGATCACAATGAGTGCACTGGCTGGCTACTGAGAACAACCGCTGTAACTCAATCAGCTGTAGCGCCTCGCCCAGCATAATAGGAGCTAGCCTCGTACTCTTATAATGTGTAACATAACATTAATGCAGTGACCAGTAGTAAAATGTGTTTGATGTGTGGCACCTGGCAGGGTTGGTTCAGTCTACCTTTCTTGGGGACTGGCACATATGCTAAAATTACTGAAATTTACTGGGACAGATGGTGAAAAACTGGACTGTCCCGGCAAAACCAGGACACCAGACCAACTGAACATTCAATAATAAATTAATGCAATGCAAAAATTCCAACATGTGGGAATATGCAAGAAGGAGATTATAAAAAGAAATTGGGGGATTTGCATTTTCGTCAGTATCCCAGATGTATTTGTATGCGTACATAGAAAACTTTATATGCACTTATTATAATTTAATCTAAGGTAGCACTCACCTCACTGCCCTTGGAAGGATGAAAGGCTGCAGTGGTCTGGCATGCAGTAGCTGATGAAGTTGCAAGTTCAATTCGGGCACCATTGATACATAACTTTGAGGCAGTTTCCCAATGCGGGATGCTTTTGTAGATTTTAGGGGCGTCCCTCCAGATGTCCTCCCATTGCTTGGGATATTTATTATTTATTTGTTTATTTATATCATTTATAGAGTGCGACTGTCACCAAAACTGGTAGCCTGGTGCTAATGAGTAAACGCTCCCTAGATCCCTTTCCTAGCGTGCTTGGCATGGCTGTTTAGTGAGTGGCTTGAGTCCTGTAGCTCTCAGTAGGTTTTAGATATTCATGCCCTCAAAGGAGCAAATCAATTTTTCGAACAGTATGAGGGGTCGTATTGCCTCAGGGGTGTCAGGGGGTGTAAAACCCAGTGTCTGAGCTGCCAGTACCGGAGTGGGATTTCTCAGAAACCTGAAGAAAGCAGTGCATTCTTAATCTCTGAGCCTTATCAAGACATGGATATATGGTTCCAATGCTACAAGAGGCATAAGGAAAAAACTATGTAGGAGATTATAACAGATTCCTGTCGGTGACCAGGGATAATGTTGTCTAGGTGAATACATAGATTATTCGACTATAATAGATTGCAAGATAGGCCCCATTTAATTTAAGTCAGTAGGTTGCTAAGGTTCTTGCCTGATTTCCTTTGAGGTATGTGCATGTCAGTCCCATCCATATTTATTTTGGGATTTGTGACCTGGCTGCAATCCTGTCCATTGTGTCTGGAGGCTGTTGCTCAAAGGGGTCCTGCAAGGACACTATCAGGACTGCCCTGATTTGACATCATTTCATGGGGCCTTCCAGGTCACAGAAATACTTTCAGGGACATCTCTAGCTCACTGGCGGTATCACAGTGAAGGATGACCAAGAGGCACCTAGATCATCTGAGCCCTGACTTAATTTTTATGGTAAGCTAGCATGCAGGTGCCTGCGAGGTTTCTCACATAGCAAACGTTTATTGAGTCTCCTTGCACCTATTCTTTCTGTTATAGCTCAAATATTTGATCATTTCAGTACTGCTCTATCTGGGATCACTCTGTATGGGATCACACTCCCCAGGAACCCCTGTTCATCCACACTTGCTTTTGGGTACGGACAGTGCTTAATTTGACTGTCACGGCACACATTATTCCCTTTGAAACCTCACTATACCACTCCTGTAGTCAACTATTCAGTCATACATTGAAGGCCAGATTCTCATGCACCATACACTCATTACCCCAAACCTGAGTAAGTCAAGTGCTATAAACAATTCCACAAGTTTTTTCTGAAGCTTTAATTACAAATCATTTCATATATCATTGCAAATATTAAAAACCAATCAGAGCTAAAAATACACCATAGAGAAAGCATCATTTAAAACCTGTTTGTTAGAAAATACACATTGCACATAAAATCAACAATATAAAAACAAGGAGAGATCACACAAGACAAGTACATCTGTCTTCAAGTATTGCTAATTAGTAAGAACCTCAGCGGCACGTGCTATTGACCAAATCCTTTTCTACTGTGCTTGTCTGTTTCTCAATTTTAGCACAAGTTGGGCATCGACGCGTTATGGTGGTTAGGTACAGTGTACGACCACCTTCTTTAGGACAAGAGAATTTCTCACAGGGATTTCTCTTACAAGAATGTCCATTTTAAAATCCCATATGAAAGCAATCTTCTTTCATGTGGAGTTGGTTTGACTGTAGTGCAAATCCAACAAAGTCAGTTGAGATGTGCCGGTCCCAGATTTGAAGTATAGCAGAGAGCAACACTCCGATAAAGGTAGAGTCGCCCTCCTTTTCGAGCTACCTCAGTCGTTTTGAGGTGTAGCGAGGCTTTAAAAAGCTCTCTAGTCACGCTTTCCAATGCTGGGGGCTATAACCTTCTCAGGCCTCCCAAAGGCTACAAGCATATACGCCGCGTGTAAACGTTCGTTTTCCTTCTTTTTTGGCCACATGTATTTTAGCTTAATTTGAGCCGGTGGTTTCCGGTGCTCGTCACCGGCACTTAATTGTTAACACCCGCTCTAGTGACAGTCCACCAAATGGTGGCGATGTCTGTCTAAGTTTGAGATGAGCACAACAACAGGGTTTAATAAGTCAATATACATTCAAGAAGAACATTACCTGCCACTCGCCATTATGTTAGCTCTGGATGGCCTAGAATAGGCTGCATTTTCACACCTGTAGGAGTGCGATGCTAAGTAGTCCAATTTGTACTGCTGTTAGCAGTGCTGGCAGGGGCAATGGGTGGTGCAGGCTACAGTGGCCTCCCAAGAATGGCCTTGGCACTTACTTTTTTACAAATTAAGCATTGGGTACGGGCAAGCAGACCATCTTGGAAAACAATGGTGGTGATGGAATAGGAGTCTCGAGAGATGGCGATGTAGGCTCATCGGAGTCAGTTTTGGGCCAGAGAAGGATCAGTGGTCATCTGGACGTACCGGGTCATTGATGCGCTGTAACTGGTGCCTGGCAATTTCACTTGTTGCGTTTGCCTCCACAATGATGCTTCATATTCACTCCTGCCTCTGCCTCTGCTAATGCAATTTCCTTTTTTTGGTTCCTTTGGTCTTCTCACTTCCTGTGTTGGGTCATTGGTGGGTTGTGCCTTTGGTCGTTTTTCCTTGAGTTTTCCTCTTGACTTGCAAATTCTTCTTGAATTGCTGCTTCCTCTCCTCAACTCTTCACATGTGGGTCCTTGCCTCTTGGCCTTCAATATTCGTTCACAGGTACACTGCGGAGCTCACATAATATCTTTGTACTGTATCTGCCTGTCCTGTGCATTAACATTCTTTATTTGTTTACACTGAGGCCTAGTATATAACAGATTTTTTGGTCTTCTTTTGCTCCAGATCAGACAGTAAGGCTGCATCAGTGTTTTTTGCCCCTTATACAATTTCACCATTTCCCTGGAGTTTGCGGTGCCCTCCCTGTCATCACCGACTTTTGGGGCGTCTAGCTCTTGGTATGTTTGCAGATTACGTTGGGTTTATGCTATTTGTCGTTGAACCTTACCCACATAGTGAGTCGGGTTCTTCTGTTGTCCAGAGTGTGCATTGAAGGCCGTCACCACCCCTATAGAATACTCTTCACTGGTTCCGGTGGTTGGGAACAGCTTATGTTTATGTGGACCACCTTGGCAGCAAAATGGAGGAGCAGTGAACGACTTAACTGCAAAATTCTGCTCTTTAACTGCCACGAAGTAGATGGATAGCCAGGCCGTCCATCATTTGTACCTTGGAGACAGTAAAGATGGCGGCAAATGTAGTCGAAAGCGTCCAGTGGATTGGTGGGTTCTACATCTAGGAGCCTGGAGGGGGCTGCACCTCCATGATCCTCGTACATGTCAGTATGCATTGGTCACTTCTGCACCCGCTTGTCACTGCCTGTTATGTGCAGCACAGTCAGATCTCTCCAGTTCAGTGCACAGGGTGCCTGTAGAAGGGATGTAGCTTCCTTTCCTTTCCCCACTCCATCTGCCTCATACCTGCAGGTGTGCGCGGGCATAGGTGCAGCTTAAAGGGACCTCTTAGATGTACATTGGTTATGGCTTTAACAAGGGTCTCAGTCTCACCACCTCATAGACTCTCTGTTTGCACGAAAAAGGCGACTTCCGCCTCAAAGAAAACTTCTCTTCAGCGTTGACGTTTCAAGGAACAAAGCACATTTTCCTATTACGTGTTATCAGAAAACATGGATTTAATTAAAGACACACAGACGTGAATATTGCTCTTCAATTTCTAATATAGGGGGCAGTCAGATATAATCAGATAAACTACAGGTTCCTGAAACCCTGAGGAAGGGAAAACCAGAAAACTACTAAGAAATGACAAATAGGCAGTGCTCCGTAGATAAAAGTACATCCGACTGCCAACAGAAATCATTATTGTCTTTACTGAGCCTTTGATTAATGTGTCTGGAGCAGATAAAACATAATAATGAGGAGATAACAGGCCGGCAACTACTTGATAAACTCAAGGGACTTGCTTTGTGCTTCTCCCGCAGGCATTGCTGAAGGAAAAAAGAAATTATGTGCAGACGAAGGGGCAAATGGTGTAAAGTACACACAGGCGGAAATTTGCATGCCTTCATGTTTTCATGAAATCAGGTCTTTGTAAGAGTACCAGTTAGGACATTTTTAATTTATGGTAAGACCAGAGGCTTCTAATGTGCTTTAAAAAAACTACTTGAACAATTGCTGTATACGTTTGTGACACCGGTTAAATAAGGTTATAGGTTAGATGTGAGAAAGGCCTCTGATGTGCCCCTACCAGAAGGTGTAGATGTCATGGCCACCTGAACTGAGTGACCCCAAAAATAGAAGTATCTGTTACTGCTAGAGACAGAATCAATTTAATCCAAAGATCCAGTGACAGGGAAGATATCAGACCACAGAGCTTTTGGATACTCAGGGGTGTTGTTTTGTTTCATAAACTTTGATTTTTTCTGATCCATAGTCTCAGCTTGTCAGGAAAATAAAGTTAATGCGCACTCGCTGTATTACTTTTAGTCATTGACTAAGGAAGAGTAGTGTCGAGTTTAGACATCAAATGCTCTAAGATCCGAAACCTTTTTCAAAGAAGTCAAACTTAGAAGCACAGCCAACCTTTTAGATAAGGCTTTCAGTGGCAGACAACGTATCTGGCTAGGACACAACAATTTATGTCACTGGGGCCACATCCACAGAGACAAATATCTTGGAGTCAAAGATTTGGTTACGGAAATGCTTCGCAGTAGACAGCATATTAGCAGCTGGTTTCTGATGTGTATGCAGCTTTGTCTAGAAAGGTGTACTGAAATGGAAGAATGGTGGCCAAGGAGTGTTGTGTGAGGTTTAACCTGAGTACATACAGGATCAACATGACTTTCCAGGGCCCACTCCAAGCCATTTCGGGTAATATATGTGCCTTGGATGGCTACGGCACCCATTTGTTCTGTATGAGATTAGCATCCCATTTCAAAATGTCCAGGATTTTCCATGCTATTAGACATTAACAGATTATGAGCCATACAGCATTAATTAACAAATCAGGAAAAAGTGAATGAACCGAACAATCCACTGACATTGTCGAAGTTTTTTACAAGTGAAATTTTGGGTGACAAGATATTTTGAGTACTAATGATTTTTATGATGAATTCTGGTTGTAAATGCTGAATTCATGATAATGCACTTGAATCAGTGTTTATTAGACACGTAGGAGGGTGTTTATTAATGAGATTGAGATCTGCCACATTTCTGCTAGTATGTCAGCTGTTTTGATGTTCTGTTTATCTTGCTCCTGCTCAGTCCCCTCCCAGTCAATGTCCTCCTGCTTGCCTCCTCTCCCCACAGTTTCTGCAGTCTTCGCACAGCACAGGATATTGTGGCCTAACCAGTTATTTTCCTTCGAGTGCCTGCATTGTGAATTGGCTTTACTTTGGGTGCTGAAAGTATCAACTCTGCAAGGTCCTTCCGCTGCAGCTCGCTGATTGGTTGGTTAAAGTCATTGATTTATGGGTCATTGTTTAATAAATGTATCATAATGTGTTGTACATCTCGGTGCAGCAACAGTGTAAAAACTGACCTGTTTCAAAATGGGTTAGTGCTATGAGCTTATGTAGAATATTCTGATTTACCAAATGTTGGCAGCCGCTAATCTTACCACTGTGAGTTTGCAGTTTTTGCTCATCTTCTATTGATAAAATGTGTATAAAAATCCCTGGTTTTGGGGGTGAGTTATGATTACATTACCGTTCTATTGGGGATTGTCTCCATTTTATATGAGACTTTTCCTTTTCAACTAGAAATGCTTTTTTTTTTTAATTAAATGAATCTAACAGTTATATTTTCCTTTCCTATTAGGGATGCTGTCCATTTTTCTTCTGATTTTGCTGTTCATTTGGGACTTCGAATAATTCTGATTTCTGGTTATGTTTCTGTATTTGTGTCTTCATGGCATTTAACGTTTATTCTGTATTGCCTGATTTTGACATTTTGTAATAAAAACCCTTTAACTTTCCCCCTGATCTACAACTCATTTATTGAGTGGTCGCAGTTACTAATTTATTACTCTGCTAAACTGACGTTGGGCCTGATGTTGTGGAGAGTGGTGTCTCTTATAGCTAGATCAAGGGTGATGAAGCGGAACCTCTAAGGTAAATTTTGGGGTGATCTGAATTTTGGGGTTCGGGGTTCTGCTTCCACAATGGTCCAGTAGTAGTGGGATTCGCACTTGTAATTGATTGCAAAACAGCTGTGACAATGACCAGGTTCACATTTTAATGTTTCATTAGGGCAGAGATTTGGCAGTCATTGTGATTGGGGGTGAGGAGGAACATTTGTCCCACAGGCCAGTCTTGCAAACAAGCATCCATGTCCATAGCCTCCAGATCCAGTTGCCAGCACAAGAAAAGTGGCAGCCAAGTGCTCAGGTGAGACCCAGAAAGATGGAAGGATAATCTGATAGTGTCTTGAGCTCCCATCAACGCTGTTGTCTTATTTCCTGGGAGATGCTCTGCATCGACCAAATATAGGCTAACCATAATCCCAAAATCTTTTCACTTACACAAGAGGTTTTGCATCACCCGGTTATGGATGTACGACATTTATGGATGTACCTCTGCGATGTTAGCCTCTGCATGCAATTAACAATTGAACAGCGTGCTTTAAAAAACACTGCAGTCCATTATGGTCTGCAAACAGCTCTAAACAATTTATGTGCAGAGATGGCTCCTTCTTCGACCATCTTCCTCCAAATGTGAATTAGCAATGGCTTAACCTCCCTTGTAGCACGATGGCACTGGACCCTAAGACTAGATCAGGGAATGAGGTTAAAATGACTCTGCCTCTGAAAGCATCCATATGGTCCGACCACCGTTGGTGGTCTAGGTGAGCCTCTAGATCCAATGGGATAATCTCAGAATAAGTCAGGCCTTTCCTCGCAAGACACATTTTGACTCTTTGAAAGGCTGATCATGTAGTGGAGGTGGGAATACAGCATGGATGGTGGAGGATAAAAAAACAACCATCTAGGCCAAGTAACAAAGGGGAAAGAGACCCGACTAATGCTGGTGTGATTTATTTCTCTATACTGGAAATCTTAGCCTGTGAAAGTTGGAGAACAGAGAGATCTGTATCTCCCCTGAAACATAGAAGCACTGTGTGGGCTAATCATAGATTCTTCATTACTGATAAGAAACCCTGGCATCTGCAAGTGAGATACAGACATATGAAATTACAGTTGCAAAAGTGATCAATCCAGTGGCAAGAATAAAGTATTGTTTTGGTAGACAATCATCTTGGTTCCCTCAAGTCTGAGAACAGTGGTCACTGACCTTAGCCGTTTTGTAAAGCACCAAACTACGAACAATAGGCTGAAAGGGAGAGATGTAACCTGATGAATTCTAGCTCACCCTTCGTTCTTAAGAAATATTCGGTGCCGGTGCCAAAGGTGAGAAAAGCCCTCTGAAGACTTAAGCGTGACTGACATCCAGTAACCTGAAAGGTGGGAATATCTTACATATACTATTGTGTGCACCTTGAAAGGACAGTCGTCTACAGGGCAGTTTCATGCTCTGATATTTATAGCACAGCATCTTTTAGGTTTTTTTGTGAACTAATAAAATAGTACTCATAGAACCTGATGGGGAGAATATGTGAGCCATTGCCCCTGTGTGCAGAAGACCCACCAATTCTTGACTCATGGTCGTGGGAGTGAATGATGATATGAGGACGCATACGCTCTACTTGAAATGCCTACCGGCTAGAGGACCATCGATCTGCTCATCTGTCACCATGAATTAATGGTTAGAGGATGGAACTCTTATCTTTGAAGAATGTCCCTTTCTGGGCCTTAGGATACTCATGCATGAAGACGTTTTCCATAGTGTGCAAAGAACTGGGACCTACATTAAAGATGTCTCAACTGAGATCTATGGAACCCAGAGTTGATAGGTAATAGCTGGTACAGTGGCCCCTACATCTCCCATGGCAAAAAATGTGATGGCCCACCACTCTTTTCAGAAATGTCTCTTCCTAGTCAAGTGATGCAAAAGTGGTGACACACTTTCCCATGTCTTCAATTGAATAATTGCCATATAATAATCCTTTAGCTTCAGTCCCTGCTCTTGTAAAGGCCATAAATTAGAGCCTCTCATCTATTTTATGTAGGAAACCTTTGCACAAGTGGTTTGCTCGCTTCTCTCCCCAGCAGTGATTGCGTTATGTATTGCTTTGACAGCTGCTGGGCATCCACAAGAGACGCTGCAGCTCAGTCTTTGGCAGTGACAAAGGTGGGTCTTGTCTATGTTGTTCTTTTCTGGTTTTTCTAATGTGCACGTTTGGTGCTCTTTGGTCAATGCGCAAGTGTTAGAAATGAGGTCTCTGGTTTGGAGTGTTTTGCACCCTGTCCAAGTAGTGACCCTCACTCTAATCAGGGTAAGTAAGTTACACCCTCAGAATAACTTGTGCTCTCCCCCTTGGTAGTTTGGCCAGAGCAGAAAGGCTTATCGTCAGAGGAAAGGTGTAAAGTATTTGTACATACACACAGTAACATAGTGAAAACACCACAAAAGTACTCCAATAGTCAATATTTATCTGATTAAAACAAGACCAAAATGACAAACATCCAACATACACAAGTCAAGATACAAAATTTCAAGGTTAAATAAAGTTATAGCTCTTAGAAATCAATGGTTGCGCTTGACCAGGACAAAGTACCTTTGATGCGAAAAAAATCAAAGACGATGCGTGGCGCAGGGGAGGCGTCGTTAAAGCAGGTGATGTGTCGGTTTCTTACTGTTATGCAGGTCATTGGCACATAGGTACTAGGTAACGATGCGCTGCACAAAGGAGGTGATGCGTCGCTTATAGTAAGTGATGCGTCAGTTCCTGTAGGCGGTGCAGGGTCATTGAGCTGCTAACGCCGAGTGATGATGCGAGGCACAGGTGAGGTAATTCATAGATTGTGAGTGTGATACCTCGGTTCCTGAGGCCATGCGGAGTCAATGATGCGTCGATGCGTCAATTCCACGGTGTCGATGTCGAAACACAGGCTCTGCGTCGGAGGGGTGCGTCATGGATGTCGGTGATGCGGTGCTCGACACTCATGCAGCGGCGATTCTTCAGGGCCCTGCGGTAAAGTCGGAGCTTGTGTTGTAAACAGCAATTGGTGCGTTGCGCACTCGGTGAGCGGGAACCACAGCTTTGGTGCAGGCAGCAGCGATGCGACCATTCTTGCTGGGGTGCGCCGAATCTGAAGTTGATGCGTGTTTTTCTTCTTTTAGCATCAGAACTCACTTCCAAGGGCCCAGAACTGGAATTTACACCACTTGACAGAACGGGGCTCTCAGCAAAGGAACCCAGGTGCTGGCAGATGAAGTCTTTGATGGCCCTGAGACTTCCAACAGGAGGCAAGCTCAACTCAAGCACTTGGAGAAACTTGGAAAGCAAGATGTAGAGAGCAAAGTCCAGTCCTCTCCCTTCCAAGCACAGAAAAACATAAGCAGAGTGGCAGTCCCTCCTGGCAGCACAACAGCTCTTCTTCTTGGCAGAATATCCTCAGTCCAGAATTGTTCTGAGTATATGGTGTCAGAGATCCAGTACTTATACCCAATTTAGCCTTTGAGTTAGGGAGACTTCAAAGAACGGTCTTTGTAGTGCAGAGGACCCTGCCCTTTCTGGCTCCAGACACACTGCAGGAGGGTGGCGACTGCTTTGTGTGGGGACAGGCACCCCTATTCAGGTGCACATGTCAACTCCTCTCTAGCTCAGGAAGACCCATCAGCCTGGTGATGGGCCATCAGGATATACAGGGAATACCTCAGCTCCCTTTGTGTGTGACTGTCTAGAGTTAATTCACAAAGCCCAATTGTCATCCAACCCAGATGTGTATTCTAGGACCAGACAGAGGCCCAGAATGGTTAAAGTAAGAAAATGACAACTTTCTAAAAGTTGCATTTTCAAACCTGCAATTTAAAAACCAACTTCACTAAAAGTTGTGTTTTTAAATAGTGAGCAGAGACACCAAATTCAAATGTTCTGTCTGCTCCCAATTGGAAGATACACTTGTAGATGTTACAAGGCATCTCCAATGCTCACCTATGGGAGAGATAGGCCTTGCTGTAATGAAAAACGAATGTAGCTGTTTTTCTCTACCAGTACATGTAAAACTTAAAACCACATGTTCTACCTTTTAAATACACTGCACCCTACTCATGGGGCAAACTAGGGCCTACCTTAGGAGTGCCTTACATGTAATAAAAGGGAAGGCTTGGGCCTGGCAAATAGGTGTACTTGCCAGGTGGACATGGCAGTTAAAAACTGTGCACACAGGCACTGCCATGGCAGGCCTGAGACATGTTTGTAGGGCTACTTATGTGGGTGGCACAATCAGTGTTGCAGGCCCACTAGTAGCATTTGATTTACAGGCCCTGGGCACACACAGTGCACTGTACTGGGGACTTGTTAGTAAATCCTGAATGCTAATCATGGAGAAACCAAATGCCATCACATATTAGACAGAGAGCACATGCACTTTAGCACAGATCAGCAATAGTAAAGTGCCCAGAGTCCTAAAACCAGCAAAAGAAGTCAAAAACAGGGAAGCGAAAGGCTAAAAGTTTCGGGAAAACCTTAAAAAAAGGCCATTTTCAACAAGTATGCGCCTCCTGCCACATGTGCAGTACAGAGATCCTGCCTGGATGCAAACCATCTTCTTACATCAAGCTCACTGTATCACACATATGACCTGTGCATGAAGGCACTTTTCGGAGTCTGTGTGCATGCATGCAGGAGTTGCTTAGAGCCAGCGCAGTGGGATCCGCGCCAGCCAGGAAGTGCACCTGCTAGAATCTGCTGCAGAGCTGTTCATGTGAGGCCACAGTCAGAGGCCCAGAGCAAAGGGTGAGTGTCTGCTCACACTACTGTTCACTACAGGGTCCGTGTTAAGAGGATGAGACTCTTTTCACTGGTGTAACTGGTGCTTTGCGATGCCAGTTTTCACAACGAGTTGTGCATGTGATGTGAAGGTCCATGATCCATGGGCCATATAGGTGAGTTGGGTGCGACCCTCCAGCAGTCCCTGGGCCGATGCTCTTTAAAGTAAAGCAGTCCACATCCTGGTAATTAATGCTCTCCCCAGGTTTTAATAAGCACACAACATGTCTATAAAGGAAAATAAAAACTTTGTAGTGGAAAAGCAAAACACCCTTAATATCGACAGCGCTCTCACACACCTCTCACTGACGAGCAGTTGCGCGCCGCCAGAAGCAGGCTTACTTTCCTCACAGATTACCAGACACACAATAGTGGAAGCATTCCTACACCCCTTACTCCTACTACCGAAAGCACTCTCACTTTCATCAGACTAGTAGTCACACACTACTGACAGTAGGCGCACACCTCACAGAGTCGCAGTTTGACACGACTTACACCTCCCACAAACACTAGCAGTCTCACACAACCATCTGCGCTCTCACACAACCATCTGCACTCTCACACCCATCACACACTAGCAGTCTCACACAACCATCTGCACTCTCACACAGCCATCTGCACTCTCACACCCATCACACAATAGCAGTCACACACTACCAACAGTTCCTCTCAGACTGTCATACCAGCAACAGCACTCTCACACCCCTAACAGACTAGCAGTTGCTCACTACCATTAGCACTCTAATATCCCTCAGCTGAGTAGCAGTCCCATACCGCCAGCATCACTTTTACTCCCCTCGTAGACTAGCAGTCACACAATCCCTTAGGCATTATCAACCCCTTATAAACTAGCATCAAAGCCAATAGGCCTGGTTGATAAGTGAAGATGGCTTTTCATTGATTGGTGAGTTGTTATGTGCAGTTCTGTGGACGAACAAATGGGTAAATTCAAGAATGTGTCAATTGATGGCTGAATAGACACCAGAGTGCAACAATGAGGGACTGGGTGGATTCCAAACCCCCCAAAAATCTGCAGTCTAAACCAGTTATTTCTGTTGGGTGGTTAATAATATACCGTTGTAATAAAATGAATCCCTTGAACGTTAGGTCTGGAGGAATAATGATTTGAAAACAATGAAGCCAAAATTGTACCTCGTCAATCTGAGACTGAAATGCTGCAAGTTAATCAGTGTAGCTCCGTGAAACGGCACACCTGCAGCAAAGGCTATATCGAAAAATGACACTATTGTTTATATATCGCTGGATTATTTCCACGCCTCCTTTGGTATATATATTTATAGACCGCGTGCCTGTGACGTTGCTGCTGCTCCCATTCCTACAATGCACCGGCTGGCACCAAGCCCCGCCCCCAACATGAAACACCGGAACTAGAGTGGGTTCGGTCTCGCAGAGCTACTTAACATGCAATTTCCCAGAGTCCTCTGCGCGTCCCAGGGAAACGATGGCGCCGGATAGCTGATCAAAATTGCAGATATAACGCTACCACATTCATTATTTTGCTGCCATAAGTCAACAGTGATATACTGATGCCTCACACTGATATATGGTTTCCTCGCTCTCTCTAACATGAGGTACTAGGGTGAGGGGGCCCTCAATTCACAGTGTATTATTTAGCTTTGCGCAGTGGCAGTATCGTAGCCAATGAGGTCTAACCGAGGCGCGATTATTGCTTATTGAAAACTTTACCCAATACCCCGCTGTGGCGACTTGAAATATAGTCGACATTGCAATTTTTGACAGTCTCTAAGGAGACTGAATAATCTTGTGAAAAGAAGAAAAAATTTGTTTAAATTGTGTCTGTGAGCATGCATCGATCAGAGATTAAATGAAGTATCTATGTTTATTTTATTACTATTTGTTCTTTAGATATTCTCTGGCAGGTTTTCTATTCTCTGGCTCTAGTTTCCGGATGCTTTTTCAATGAACAGTTTTCATATTTCTTGAATTTCTTAGTCACCTTCGCTCCCCGGATCTCTTCTTACCGCAGAGCACCCCAAGACTCACCTCACCTTTGGCAGCCAGGGGGGCACCCCCCTACCTCACTGAATTTAAAGCCCCTGTCGCAGTAAGAGACCTTTGCCGCGGCGCAGCGGTGGCCGGAACCATTGAAAATGGAGGGTGGAAAGATCCTAGCTGAAATGCACTGAGTGAGCAAGTGAAACGCGTGACCCCAACTCTTGAAAGGAAAGTCTGGCGAGCGAGAAAGGGATTTTTTCTCCCATAAACCGTCCTATTGTGCTGTGTGTGGTCTATTCCCAGTATAGGAGATAAGCAAACAATGCACAGCACTGCTTAGGCACATGTTTGCCACCTATGCTTGTAAATACTATGGAAACACTGCACGTCCTCTCATGCTGTAACACCAACTTCATGTCTTGTTGCATTTATGACTCCCTTCATGATTTTATGCTTTTTCATGATTTAATGTTTTTATGACTTCAGGAATGTTCAATCAACTCATTTAATGTTTTATTGCATTTAGGACAGTTTTTGAAGGTTATGTCTATTCTTTGATGGTGCAATTATCTTAGTAATTCTTGCTATCTTTTAACTGTGCTGTATTTTCAATTTGTTGAATTTACATCTTCGCATTTCTACATGTAATGTTCTTTGCTTTTGTTTTATCTTGGTTATAAGCTTTATATTCATTCATGCTTTATTCCTGTCATTTGTTGGTGTAAAGAAAGGGGATATGTTGTGACTTGATTGTCGCCTCTCCTTTCTCTTAGTCACATCTTCCCTACTGCTCAGCCAGGATGAGTGTTGGAATGTGTGGTGATGTCATGGAATGCTTGGGTGCCTGGTGATGTGCTGAGTGTCAGTTGGTGTGTGCAGGCTGAGCAGCAGGGAGGCTGCTCCTGGTGGGGTTACCTTACATCTTACTTACCATCTACAACATCTGTAATTGGATTAAATAAACCACCTTGTTGTATCTTACTACCTGGCTACATCTGGACTTCTGTTACCTTACAACAGAGAGCTGATGACAAACATGCATGCACTTAATTATATTTTGTTACAATAAAAAATCCGTTGCAGCCGTCCAGAAGGAGGCGCTATTTGATGACAGTACTTCACAACAACTGCATTTCCCGTCTAGGTAACCTGTAAACAAAGCACCTGCTGTGGTGGCATTTAGTGGAGGTTTCTGAGCGCCCTGAGTGATCAGCTGCGCCACAACGCAGCCAATGCATACAGCATGTCATCTTCGAAAAATTGAAGAGCGACAGCTGCATTTGGACAGAGTCCCTACAAACAAAAAAGTTTGTGTGCTTGGAGTCTGAGGAAAGTATTGTTTCTGAGTACGTTCGTAATGAGGCTTAAAAGAAAGGGGATCCTATGGAAATAGTTTGGTAACATTGGAAATAATTTGTGTTATTATTAACACACTGACAGTACACACACGGGTGGGTGGCAGTGGCCAGTACTACTTACTGGTCTTGAGTTTGCAGCACTGCAGACAGCAAGGCAGTAGGCCCCGGCCGGGAGCCAACCCCCACCTGCAATCATTTCGGTTTGCCGCTCACTTTTAGGCCAGGCTGCCGGGTGTCCTCATTGTGTCCCGTCTGTCCTGGCGGCCGCTGCAACTGGTCACAGTCATAGTCAGTCATGACTTTGTGACGACTCTCTCCCTGACCCTGGGCTCAGCAATAATACACAGCGGTGCGGGCGGCCCGGTGTGAGCTCCAGGATTGCGGCAGGTGCCACAGCCTGCAAACCAGTAGCCTGCCGCCTTTCTTACAATCTCCCCGCTCTGGCAGTCATTGGGCACTACCTCGTGACTTCAGGCTCGGCTGTGTGACTCTCAAAGCTGTGCGGCGCCGCAGGAAATAATAGATACATTGCAGTGAGCCTGTGCAGCGAGTGCCCCAAGTCTGAGGGAGCAGCGCGCACAGGCCATGGGCAGCGCTATGCCAGCTGCCACACATTCAGTTTGCAGCACTTTAGTGACACATGCATATGCATGACAATGCTTTTCAGTGCTGTGAAGCACCACACTGAAATGCGTTAGTCTAACGCCTGATGCGTGGTACTTGGCAGGACTGTACATTGTAGTAAGCCTGCCAGCGCCGTAGCTTAGCTTTGCAGCGAGTGCCCCAAGCCTGCAGCAGCAGCGCGCACAGGCCATGGGCGGCACGCTGCTAGCTGCCACTCACTCAGTTTGCAACGCTTTAGTGACAGCTGAGACACATGCATATGCATGACAATGCATTTCAGTGCGGTGATGCAGAGCAGCACACTGAAATGCGTTAGTCTAACGCCTGATGCGTGGTACTTGAAAGCAAAAGACGCACAATTGATGGACGGAATGCAGAACAAATCCAAACATTCACCCCCAGTCAAGAGATCTGGGTTAAATCCATCCTTCTTTTGCTCACTATGCCACCCCAGTTTAGACCTGGCCATATGCAATTCAGTCTTGACCCTGTGCCTCATGGGAACAGTCCACGCCGAACTGCCGAGCCAGGTCCTGCCTGGACCGGAAACAAGCATCCTAGGACCGGTTTCAGAGTTTCACCCCTCATCTGCAGGATAGCTTGAATCCAGTGGCACAGTGAGCCCGGGACCCACGTCTGGGCATACCCAGCACACTTAGGGCGAGAAAGCAAAGGACACACAATTGATGGATGGAATGCAGAACAAATCCAAACATTCACCCCCAGTCAAAAGATCTGGGTTAAATCCATCCTTCTTTTGCTCACTATGCCACCCCAATTTACACCTGGCCATATGCAAATCAGTCTTGACCGTGTGCCTCATAGGAACAGTCCAGCCCAAACTGCAAAGCCAGGTCTTCCCTGGACAAGAAACAAGCATCCTAGGACTGGTTTTGGGATTTCACCCCTCATCAGCCAGGATAGCTTGAATCCAGTGGCACAGTGAGCCCAGGACCCACGTCTGGGCAAACCTGGCACACTTAGAGCGATAAAGCAAAAGACACACAATTGACAGAATGTAGAACAAGTCCACACATTCACCCCCAATCAAGAGATCTGGGTTAAATCCATCCTTCTTTTGCTCACTATGCCACCCCAGTTTAGACCTGGCCATATGAAAATCAGTCTTGACCGTGTGCCTCATGGGAACAGTCCAGCCCAAACTGCCAAGCCAGGTCCTCCCTGACGTGCGGTGAAAATCTGAGTAGAACTGGCCTCTGCTGGGAGTGTTCTAGAGGGTGCTAACGGCTGATTGGCTGTATGCCAACATTTGGTCCTTTTTTAAAAAGGACATTGATAGGCTACTGATTAGATGGCCTAGGGCCATTATAGCCTACTAAGGATTTAAGGCACTGCTTCAATATTTTACCGTGGGACTCCCATCTCGATGACGGGGAATGATTCAGGCATGTGAATCTATGAAACATACCCCAATACTGGATAAGAAAATAAGTTACTTACCTGTAACTACGGTTATCCAGTATTGGTATCTTTCATAGATTCACATGTACTCTTTTCCTTCCACAGGTCTTACAAGGGCGGAAAAGGCCTTTCTTGTCTGACATGATGTCTAGAACTTGCTGAGTAGAAGAAAAAACTGAGTAGCACTCAGGGAGACTCCCTTCCACACGACGTGCGGTGAATCTTAGGAACTTTCGGTGATTTGGGTGGATTGGGATATGTTGTGGAGCCATAAACCCCTGCTGAAAGTATCAACTTTGAAAGGTCCTTCCGCTGCAGCTTGCTGATTGGGCCTGGTAAAAGTCATTGATGTATGGGTCATTGTTTAATAAATGTATCATAATGTGTTGTACATCTCGGTGCAGCAACAGTGTAAAAACTGACGTGTTTCAAAATGGGTTAGTGCTATGAGCTTATGTAGAATATTCTGATTTACCGAATGTTGGCAGCCGCTAATCTTACCACTGTGAGTTTGCAGTTTTTGCTCATCTTCTATTCATAAAATGTGTATAAAAATCCCTGGTTTTGGGGGTGAGTTATGATTACATTACCGTTCTATTGGGGACTGTCTCCATTTTATATGAGACTTTTCCTTTTCAATGCTTTTTTTTAAAAAAATTAAATGAATCTAACAGTTATATTTTCCTTTCCTATTAGGGATGCTGTCCATTTTTCTTCTGATTTTGCTGTACATTTGGGATTTCGAATAATTCTGATTTCTGGTTATGTATTCTGTATTTGTGTCTTCATGGCATTTAACATTTATTCTGTATTGCCCGAGTTTGACATTTTGTAATAAAACCCTTTAATTTACCCCTGATCTACAACTCAGTTATTGAGTGCTCCCAGTTACTTATTTATTTCTCTGCTAAACTGACGTTGGGCCTGATGTTGTGGAGAGTGGTGTCTCTTATCGCTAGATCAAGGGTGATGAAGCGGAACCTCTAAGATAAATTTTGGGGCGATCTGAATTTTGGGGTTTGGGGTTCTGCTTCCACAATGGTTCCTCTAGTAGTGGTATTCAAACTTGTGATTGATTGCAAAACAACTGTGACAATGACCAGGTTCACATTTTAATGCTTCATTAGGGCAGAGACCTGGCAGGCATTGTGAATGGGGGTGAGGAGGAACATTTTGTCCCTCAGGCCAGTCTTGCAAACAGGCATCCATGTCCAAAGCCTCCAGTTACAGTTGCCAGCATAAGAAAAGTGGCAGCCGAGTGCTCAGGTGAGACTCAGAAAGATGGAAGGATAATTTGGTAGTGTCTGGAGTTCCCATCAACGCTGTTGCCTTGTTTCCTGGGATATGATCTGCATCGACCAAATGTAGGCTAACCATAATCCCAAAATCTTTTCACTTACTCAAGAGGTTTTGCATCACCTAGTTATGGATGTACCCCAATTATGGATGTACCGCTGCACTGTTAGCCTCTCCACGCAATTAACAATTGAACAGCGTGCTTTACAAAACACTGCAGTCCATTATGGTCTGCAGAAATCTCTAAACAATTTATGTGCAGAGATAGCTCCTTCTTGGACCATCTTCCTCCAAATGTGAATTGGCAATGACTCAACCTCCCTTGTACTAGGATGGCTTTGGACCCTAAGACTAGATGAGGGAATGGGGTTAAAATGACTCTGCCTCTGAAAGCATCCACATGGTCCTAGATCCAATGGGATAATCTCAGAATAAGGCAGGTCTTTCCTCGCAAGACACATTTTGACTCTTTGAAGGGCTGATCAAGTAGTGGAGGTGGGAATACAGCATGGATGGTGGAGGATAAAAAAACAACCATCTAGGCCAAGTAACAAAGGGGAAAGAGACCCGACTAATGCTGGTGTGATTTATTTCTCTATACTGGAAATCTTAGCCTGTGAAAGTTGGAGAACAGAGAGATCTGTATCTCCCCTGAAACATAGAAGCACTGTGTGGGCTAATCATAGATTCTTCATTACTGATAAGAAACCCTGGAATCTGCAAGTGAGATAGAGACATATGAAATTACAGTTGCAAAAGTGATCAATCCAGTGGCAAGAATAAAGTATTGTTTTGGTGGACAATCATCTTGGTTCCCTCAAGTCTGAGAACAGTGAACACTGACCTTCGGCATTTTGTAAAGCACCAAACTACGAACAATAGGCTGAAAGGGAGAGATGTAACCTGATGAATTCTAGCTTACCTTTCGATCTTAAGTAATATTCGGTGTCAGTGCCAAATGTGAGAAAAGCCCTCTGAAGACTTAAGCGTGACTGACATCCAGTAACCTGGGAGGCGGGAATATCTTACATATACTATTGTGTGCATCTTGAAAGGACAGTCGTCTACAGGGCAGTTTCATGCTCTGATATTTATAGCACAGCATCTTTTAGGTTTTTTTTGTGAAAAAATAAAATAGTACTCAGAAAACCTGATGGGGATAAAATGTGAGCCAGTGCCCCTGTTTGCAGAAGACCCACCAATGCTTGACTCATGGTTGTGGGAGTGAATGATAATATGAAGACGCATACGCTCTACTTAAAATGCCTACCGGCTAGAGGACCCATGGATTGGCTCGCCTGTCACCATGACTTAATGGCTAGAGTGTGGAACTCTTACCTTTGAAGAATGACTCTATCTGGGCCTTACAATACTCATGCATGAAAACCTGTTCCACTGTGTGCAAAGAACTGGGACCAATCATTTTCATTAAAGATGTCTCAACTGGGATCCATGGAACCCAGAGTTGATAGGTAATAGCTGGTACAGTGGCCCCTACATCTTTCATGGCATAAAATGTGATGGCACACCACTCTTTTCAGAAATGTCTCTTCCTAGTCAAGTGATGCAAAAGTGGTGACACACTTTCCCATGTCTTCAATTGAATAATTGCCTTATAATAATCCTTTAGTTTCAGTCCCTTCTCCCGTAAAGGCCATAATTAGAGCCTCTCATCTATTTTATGTAGGAACCCTTTACACATGTGGTTTGCTCTCTTCTCTCCCGAGCAGCGATTGTGTTATGTATTGCTTTGACAGCTGCTGAACAACCACAAGAGACACTGTAGCTCAATCCTGGGCAGTGACAGTGGTGGATCGTATCAATGTTGCTCTTTTCTGGTTTATCTAATGTTCACGTATGGTGCTCTTTGGTGAATGCACAAGTGTTACAACCGTCTCTAGTTGGGAGTGGTTTGCACCCTGTCCAAGTAGGGACTTTCACTCTAGTCAGGGTAAGTAAGTCACACCCTCAGAATAACACTTGCTCACCCCCTTGGTAGCTTGGCAAGAGCAGTCAGGCTTATCCTCAGAGGAAATGTGTAAAGTATTTGTATACACACTCACACACACAGTGAAAACACCACAAAAGTACTCCACACCAGTTTAGAGAAGTAGCCAATATTTATCTGATTAAAACAAGACCAAAATGACAAAAATCCATTGTACACAAGTCAAACTACGAAATTTCAAGGCTAAATAAAGTTATAGCTCTTAGAAATCAAAGGTTGCACTTGACTAGGATAAAGTACCTTCGATGCGAAAAAAATCAAAAACGATGCATCGCGCAGGGGAGGGGAGGCGTTGTTAAAGCAGGTGATGGATCGTTTCCTTACTGCTATGCAGGTTGTTGGCACATTGGTGCTCGGTGGCATTGCTTTGCACAAAGGTGCTGATGCGTCGCTTGTAACATAAGATGCGTCGGTTCCTGGAGGTGGTGTAGGGTCGTTGAGCTGTTAACACTCGGTGACGGTGTGAGGCGCAGGGGAGGTGCTGCTTCAATTGCGAGTGTGATACCTTCGTTCCTGAAAGCCACGCGGTGTCAAAGATGCATCGATGTCACAGCGTGATGCGTGGATTCTGCGGCGTCGATGTCAAACCACGGTCACTGCGTCGGAGTGGTGCATCACGGACGTCAATGATGCGGTGCTCAGCTCATGCAGCAGCAATTCTTCGGGGCCCTGCGACAAAGTCAGAGCTTGCGTTGTAAACAGCGGTTTGTACGTCGTGCACTTGTCGAGTGGGGACCACGGTTTCGGTGCAGGCAGTGGCGATTCTTGCAGGGGTGCTTAGATTCAAAAGTGATGCTTAAAGTTGATTCATGGTTTTCTTCTTTTAGCACCAGAACTCACTTCCAAGGGCTCCGAACTGGAAGTGGCACCACTTGGCAGAGCAGAGCTCTCAGCAGAGGAGCCCAGGTACTGGCAGATGAAGTCGTTGATGGCCCTGAGACTTCCAACAGGAGGCAAGCTCAACTCGAGCCCTTGGAGAAACTTGGAAAGCAGTGTAGGAAAGTAGGATCTGCTTCTTATGGTTACCCCCACTTTTTGCTACATGTAATACTGTTTTTGACTAGTCTGACTGGGATCCTGCTAATCAGGACCCCAGTCTATCTGCTTTCTCCCTAAACTGTTATGTTATGTACTTAGGTACCTTCCAGATTGGATACTGGGTTACCCTTGTCAGTCCCTAGTATATGGTACCCATGTACCCAGGGCATAGGTACCCCAGAGGCCTCCCATGGGCTGAAGCATGTATTATGCCACCCATGAGAGGCCTTGCAAAATTGAACTACAGGCCTGCCATTGCAGCATGTATAAGTTGGTACATGCATCACTTACGTAAAATATAGGTTTACTATATCTAAGGGTCACTGCACTTAAAACCTATAAGTCACCCCTCTAGCAGGCCTTTACAATCCTGAGGGCAGGGTGCTTAGTTCTAAGTGAGAGGGTGCCACTGCATGAGCAGAACACCCCTGCAGCCTACGGAGTCCATTCTCCTGGGTTGTCAGTGAGGCAGCCATTTACGACATATAGAGTGGCATTATGCGTCCGGGTGATGACCAACTCTAAAACGGCTGAAACTAACCCTTTTGTGTTTGGTGTCAAACATGTTGGAATCATACCCCCACACCGGTAACCCGTGTGGGAGGTATGATTCCACCCCTCAGAAGCGAGCTTCGTGGGGTCCCTGGTGTTCGCCGGTACCAGCCTTCTAGTCCCGAACAGCACAAAATGGTTGCTGCCGACCAGAGACACATTTCTGCCCTCCTGCTGCTGAGCCAAGCTCGAGCAAGGGAAGGCATCATGTCACAGGGAGGTGTGACCACCTCCCAGACAGGATTTAGTGTATTAGGGCAGGGTGGGTGCGCTTGCCAGCGACCGAAAGTCTGCATGAGGGGCACATTTGGAGTCCCTGTGCATAGTCCAGTTCAAACCAGTCCTGGGAGCCTTTGGCTTCCGCTCTGGTGTGAAACTTGACAAAGAACATGGGAGTAACCTCCCCACTGTCCAGACCCTCCCCCGGGAGGGTCCCCTGAATCTTGCCAACTCCCTCCCGTGGGTACTTAAGGGCTTACCTGGCTGTAGGACCCTAGATTCGACGTGGACAAGATCCTAAACCAGAAACCACTGAACTCCGACCGTCTGGACACTCTGGACTTCGCTGGACTTTGTTTGGGCCCGACTTCGTCTCCCACTCAGTCTGCTGCATCGTCTATGCCCGTGGACCATACAGGATCCGTGCAGGACCTGTGGAGCATCAAGGACAACTGAAGATGTCTCCCTTGGAGTGAAGGAGTCACTCCCCACCATCCGCAGGCACCACAACACTGCTGTCCGGTCTGCTGACCGTGAGCTCCCACGGACTCCGAAGGTTTCAGCAACACAGGAGGTGAATTTCTACATACCATGAGGTCCGAGCTGCCCTCTCACCAAGTCTGAGGTCAGAATCCCTCGTGGGGGCTGCAATACCCAAACCCCTGTGCACCGCGTACATTTGCAAGTGCATATGCCTGTTGGCATTTCCCGACAAGTGCATTGGGTTCCAAGTAGCCCCAACCTCTGGCACCATTTCCTACCAAGAACTCCGGCCTCCTCACACCGAGTGCTCCGTGGGCTGTTGTTTGGTGAAATCGCTCGAGGTCCTCTCGCGACTCCTGTGCCTCCGGCCTGTGAGTCCCCTTGAGGGTCAACTCTGCTTTTCTTGGGCTCCCCTGGCTGCTCCAGGCCTGCCCTGACTCTCCTTGCTTTGGTGAGTCTCCTGGACCTTGCTGGTCCAATCCATACACATCCTTGACCTTCTACGTGGGTTGCCGTGGCCAAGGCTTGTTGGTGCTCCCGCCGGACACCGACCCCCCAGCACTCCACATCCTGCGTGGGACAGCTTGTATCCGGCTCCTGGTCATCCTCGACGTCTCCTGGTCCCCGTAGCTGCAGAGTCAAGAACTCCATCAACGCACCTGAAGCACTTGACATCGGTGGGCATTCGTCTACCGAGCCCCTGGTCACCCCTGAGTGACCCAGACTCTGTCCCCTCTGCTTTCAGGTACTCTTCGACAAGAATCCACCTCTGGATTCCAACGGACACTTTTCTTCCTTCCAGCAGCGTTTCTTCTTCGAAGTCCTCCATTGGGTTCGACGGCAATTTCCGACGCCACTTCAGACCTATGCACCCGGCTTCCCTGGGATAGGTAACTTGGGTACCTCGGTATCCACTGGTGGGGTGGCTCTCCAACCTTCTGTCTTCCACTGGGTTTATTCGAAGTCCACTTGGAAGGATCCTTAAACTCTAAAACTTCAACCGTGACTTTCCCATAGAATTGTACAGAGCACGCGGTCGTGTTCCCACACTGCACCCGTCCTCTATGGGGTCCCTACTTACTCACCTTGGGTGGTTCCTTGGGGTCCCAGCGATTCTACAACCTCTCAACACTGTCTTGACTTGAGTCGTGGTTCTTATGCCACTATTTTATTATATGGTTTGGTCCCCCCCTGGGGCACACTGTGTATTAGTGCTATTTACTGTCATTTCTGTGCTTAAGTATTGTGTGCTTTCTGATTATCTCCGTGTAGGAGATACTGTGTCGTACTAGAGAGTGTTATATTAATAAATAAATATTTTTATAACTACTGCATGGTTCTTCTTTCTTTTAACCAATACTATAAGGTTGCATTCTGGTAAAACAAGCTGCTTAACATTCCTTCAAGACTAAGCCTGAAGGCTGCTCTCCACAGCTACCACTTGGATAGCTTTCTAGGGTTATCTTTGACCTCTTAAATCACCATAAGGGTTGTTTGGACTGGTGCAAGGTGCCCACTTTAATTAGTGGATAGCATATACCAGGCCAACTTCTCACAAGCAAGATGTAGAGAGCAAAGTCCAGTCCTCTCGCTTCCACGCAAGAAGCAGCAGGTAGCAGGGCAACACAGCAAAGCAGCAGCAAAGTGCCAGTCCCTCCTGGCAGCCCAACAGCTCCTCTTCTTGGCAGAATATCTTCAATCCAGAAGTGTTCTGAGTATATGGTGTCAGAGGTCCAGTACTTATACCCAATTTGGCCTTTGATGTAGGGAGACTTCAAAGAAAGGTCTTTGTAGTGCACAGAACCCTGCCCTTCCTGGCCCTGGCTCCAGACACACTACAGGGGGGTGGAGACATCTTTGTGTGGGGACAGGCACAGTCCTATTGAGGTGCACATGCCAACTCCTCCCACCACTCTAACTCAGCAAAACCCATCAGCCTGGTGAATGGCCATCAGCATATGCAGGGAACACCTCAGCTCCCTTTGTGTGTGACTGTCTAGAGTGAATTCACAAAGCCCAACTGTCATCCAACCCAGAAGGGTATTCTAGGGACAGGCAGAGGCATAGAATGGTTAAAGTAAGCAAATTACAACTTTCTAAAAGTGGCATTTTCAGACCTGCAATTTAAAAGCCAACTTCACTAAAAGATGTGTTTTTAAATAGTGAGTCCAGAGACACCAAACTCCAATTTTCTATCTGCTCCCAATTGGAAGATACATTTGTAGATGTTACAAGGGAGCGCCAATGCTAACCCATGGGAGAGATAGGCCTTGCTGTAGTAAAAAATTAATTTAGCAGTTTTTTACTACCAGGACATGTAAAACTTAAAACCACATGTCCTACCTTTTAAATACACTGCACCCTGCCCATTGGACAACCTAGGGCCTACCTTAGGGGTGCCTTACATGTAATAAAATGGAAAGTTTGGGACTGGCAAGTAGATGTACTTGCCAGGTCAACATGGCAGTTAAAAACTGTGCACACAGGCTCTGCTGTGGCAGGTCTGAGACATATTTGTAGGGCTACCTATGTGGGTGGCACAATTAGTGCTGCAGACCCGCTAGTAGCATTTCATTTATAGCCTCTGGGCACACACAGTGCACTGTACTAGGGACTTATTAGTAAATCAGATATGCCAGTCATGGAGAAACCATATGCCATCACATTTTACACACAGAGTACATGCACTTTAGCAATGATCAGCAGTGGTAAAGTGCCCAGAGTCCTATACCAGCAAAAAGAAGTCATAAACAGGGGAGGGCAAAAAGTTTGGGGATAACCCTGGGAAAAGGGTCCTTTCCAACAACAGGTATGTGCTCTCTGCCACATGCGCAGTACAGAGATCCTGCCTGGATGCAAGCCATCTTCTTACATCAAGCTCACTGTATAAAACATATGACCTGTGCATGAAGGCACTATGCGGAGTCTGTGTGCATGCAAGCAGGAGTTGCTTAGAGCCAGCACAGTCGGATCCGCGCCAGCCAGGAAGTGCACCTGCTAGAATCTGCTGCAGAGGTGTTCATGTGAGGCCACAGTCAGAGGCCCAGAGCAAAGGGTGAGTGTCTGCTCACACTACAGTTCACTACAGGGTCCGTGTTAAGAGGATGAGACTCTTTTCACTGGTGTAACTGGTGCTTTGCGATGCCGGTTTACACAACCAGTTGTGCATGTGATGTAAATGTCTATGAACCATGGGCCATATAGGTGAGCTGGGTGCGACCCTCCAGCAGTCACTGGCCCGATGCTTTTAAAAGTAAAGCAGTCCACATCCTGGTCATGAATGCTTTCCCCGGGTCTTTGTTAAATAAGTACACAAAGTGTCTATCAAGGAAAATAAAAACCTTGTGGTGGAAAAACAAAACACCCTAAATATTGACAACGCTCTCACACACCTCGCACTGACGAGCAGTTGCACGCCACCGGAAGCAGGCTTACTTTCCTCACAGATTACCAGTCACCATACATGCCAACATTTTAGAAGAGAAAAGTGGAAGATTTCTAAAAAACAATCAAGAGAATGTATTTCCCCATTTACTTCTATTGGAGCCTGAATCGGGTTACTGTCATTTATGGGCTTTGCAAGTCTGCTGCTGCAGGAACGGATATTGGAAACGCAAATGTATGTTTTTTTTCCTTGCCTGTCAGAAGCACGGAGAAAGAGCTATGGCAGGCAGAGAGAGTGTGATGCAAGTGTTGTGCACTGGCCTGCAGGAGCCGGTTACTGGCAGTGCATACACCGAGTTACACAATACCCGGCCCTGTCAGCTGAAGCCCTCAGAGGAATTGGGTTTTTGCATGCAGGAATCGGGAGGCAGGAGACTAGTCTTGAAATCGGCAGTCTCCTGCCTCAATCGGGAGGGTTGGCATGTATTGGAAGCATTCCTACACCCCTTACTCCTACTACCGAAAGCACTCTCACTTTCATCAGACTAGTAGTCACACACTACTGACAGTAGGCGCACCCCTCACAGAGTCGCAGTTTGACACGACTCTTACACCTCCCACACACACTAGCAGTCTCACACAACCATCTGCACTCTCACACAGCCATCTGCACTCTCACACCCATCACACAATAGCAGTCACACACTACCAACAGTTCCTCTCAGACTGTCATACCAGCAACAGCACTCTCACACCCCTAACAGACTAGCAGTTGCTCACTACCATTAGCACTCTAATATCCCTCAGCTGAGTAGCAGTCTCATACCGCCAGCATCACTTTCACTCCCCTCGTAGACTAGCAGTCACACAATCCCTTAAACATTATCATACCCCTTATAAACTAGCATCAAAGCCAATAGGCCTGGTTGATAAGTGAAGGTGGCTTTTCATTGATTGGTGAGTTTTCATGTGCAGTTCTGTGGACGAACAAATGGGTAAATTCAAGAATGCGTCAATTGATGGCTGAATAGATACCAGAGTGCAACAATGAGGGACTGGGTGGATGGATGGATGATTGAGTGGCTGCAGAGATGGAGGCTTCCAGGCAACTACAGTTAGATGGTGGAGCCATTGGCTTTGTCGGCGCATCTTGACTCTTTTTTGTGATTTCTTTAGCTCTAAAGCTGTCTGTAACAAGATGTAATGATGGTGTGAGAGAAGGACAGCATACTTAAGTGAACTGAAAGCAGCAGGACAAGCAGGGTTGCTCTTCTCAGTGGTGTGAACTCTTGATTGGGTACTGTACTGTTCTAGCCTTCCGAGGAAACGTCAGCAGCGTTTGAGGCTGCACGCACCTGGAGGTCAGGCGTGACCTCCAGGCATATTGATCTAACCTTCATGGCCCAGCCTATGCATTTTTGTACGCGGTCTCTAGTGCCTTCCTCTCTCCCCTGGGGCTCTCAAGCTGTTATAACCAGGGTTGAATTGGGATAAAAAATTGGCCGGGACCCTAAAAAAAGTGGGCCACAATTTCGGATTGCACCTTTTTGCTTCAATGTTTTAAGCCTTATGAAAAGAAGGAGGGGGTTTCTCTAAAATAGGCATGTTTTATTATCTTCACTGAGATAAAAAAAAAATGCAAATGTTGCGAGGACTCTTTGTGCACGGATTAGTTCACAATGATGAACCACACCTGAATATAAGTGAGTTCACTTCTGCTCAGGCCCCCTGCCACTGCTCAATCTGTGTACATTAATAGGGTGGCCCAGCGAACGACTGGGAATGACACCTCTGTCTCATTGGTAAAAGGGAGGTAATAGAGGCCCATCTGCCTCGGAAAGGCCGCTCAATGCCTCGGAAAGGCCGCTCAATCCCCCACTGGGTCGCCAGTGGCATCTGAACAGCACAGACACAGCCCAAATCGGCCACCATGCAGGGCAAAAAAGCGGCCCACAGCTGCAACTCGGATACTGGCCCATCGCTCATTGCCCGAGTGCCCACCTTACCAATCCAACCCTAGTTATAGCCCCAGTACACTGACAGGGATCAGCCAGTGTGTGTGTGCGGCCTAACGCACTGCCTCCTGCTGTCAGCGGTTGTGCTGCCGACAGCGACGACGTCCTAGGTTTGCCCCTCATAGGGTGCTCTGCACTCATGGCCGTAGAGCTGCAGGGAGGGCTAGAACGCGCTTTGGATTCTCATCACCTTCTCACGTGGCAGGCCCATAGCTACCAATGTTTCAGATAGCTATGTGTGACATTTTCATAATTTCAGTGTAATTATGAGTGACATTCAACGACTATGAGTGACACTTCCTGTGAGAAAAATCAAGCAGTGAAGATGAGGGAAACATATAAATATCATATATTTCACCCATTTGAGCAACAAGAAACTCTAAGAAGATCTTAAAACTGCTGCAAACCACCAGAAATGGAAGAACACTATGGGACCCGCATGTACCAAATAGGATGTGAGAGGCCACAGCGCAGATGATCCCAGCTGCCTGATAATAAATTATCATAATTACTTAGTCACGACAGCTGACTCGCACAAAAGTAAATTAAATTAGGAAGAAGATACCAGTGATTAAGACACTTACAAGATTAAAACCAACAAAGCTTTGCCCGTGTGCCTAGCAAAATGCGCTTTACAACCGAATTCAACTGAACATCGCAGGGACCGCCACGGGCGTCAAAGGGCTAGCTATGCCACTGTGTCAACTTAAGTATTTTAGGTCTGAATTTGCCCCACCTGAACGAACGTCGCTTCTTGCTGCTCTTTTCACTTTCGCTCCTTCATGAGAGGAGAGAAGGGCAGGCTGGGCCTTGAGATAGCAGCTAATTGTCATGAAATAGCAGCATCATTAAAAATAAATAACTTAGCTGGCTCAGGCTGAAGCAGTGCTTAATTTGTGGTTTACGGGGCTTGGCACCGGCACTAAATTGTCAACACTAGGACTTATGACTGTGTGCCACATGGTGGCACTGTAGAGCTTATTTGCGGATGAGGACAACATCAGTTGTTTATTAATTATAATGATAGAATGATTCTAATGACTAATACCTGCTGCACAAGCCATTTTTATAGCTTTGTGGGCCTGGAATAGTCTGAACTGTCACACTTGTAGGAGTCTGATGGTTAGTAGTTGTGTTGGGACTGTCACTGGCAGCCCTGGCAGGGTCAATAGGTGTTGCAAGCTGCAGTTGCCTCCTGACGAAGGC
The DNA here is from genome assembly GCA_963921515.1 of Calotriton arnoldi. Classification (NCBI taxonomy): domain Eukaryota; kingdom Metazoa; phylum Chordata; class Amphibia; order Caudata; family Salamandridae; genus Calotriton; species Calotriton arnoldi. Next base: position 1,837,357 of record CAWUFW010002688.1, on the reverse strand, counting down.
CCTGGCACTTATGTTTTTACAAGTTAAGCACTGGGCTGAACATGGTTTCCATAGCAACACACCTCTCCTTCTCCTGGGCCCGGATCACAATGAGTGCACTGGCTGGCTACTGAGAACAACCGCTGTAACTCAATCAGCTGTAGCGCCTCGCCCAGCATAATAGGAGCTAGCCTCGTACTCTTATAATGTGTAACATAACATTAATGCAGTGACCAGTAGTAAAATGTGTTTGATGTGTGGCACCTGGCAGGGTTGGTTCAGTCTACCTTTCTTGGGGACTGGCACATATGTTAACTTACTGAAATTTACTGGGACAGATGGTGAAAAACTGGACTGTCCCGGCAAAACCAGGACACCAGACCAACTGAACATTCAATTATAAATTAATGCAATGCAAAAATTCCAACATGTGGGAATATGCAAGAAGGAGATTATAAAAAGAAATTGGGGGATTTGCATTTTCGTCAGTATCCCAGATGTATTTGTATGCGTACATAGAAAACTTTATATGCACTTATTATAATTTAATCTAAGCTAGCACTCACCTCACTGCCCTTGGAAGGATGAAAGGCTGCAGTGGTCTGGCATGCAGTAGCTGATGAAGTTGCAAGTTCAATTCGGGCACCATTGATACATAACTTTGAGGCAGTTTCCCAATGCGGGATGCTTTTGTAGATTTTAGGGCGTCCCTCCAGATGTCCTCCCATTGCTTGGGATATTTATTATTTATTTGTTTATTTATATCATTTATAGAGTGCGACTGTCACCAAAACTGGTAGCCTGGTGCTAATGAGTAAACGCTCCCTAGATCCCTTTCCTAGCGTGCTTGGCATGGCTGTTTAGTGAGTGGCTTGAGTCCTGTAGCTCTCAGTAGGTTTTAGATATTCATGCCCTCAAAGGAGCAAATCAATTTTTCGAACAGTATGAGGGGTCGTATTGCCTCGAGGGTGTCAGGGGGTGTAAAACCCAGTGTCTGAGCTGCCAGTACCGGAGTGGGATTTCTCAGAAACCTGAAGATAGCAGTGCATTCTTAATCTCTGAGCCTTATCAAGACATGAATATATGGTTCCAATGCTACAAGAGGCATAAGGAAAAAACTATGTAGATTATAACAGATTCCTGTCGGTGACCAGGGATAATGTTGTCTACGTGAATACATAGATTATTCGACTATAATAGATTGCAAGATAGGCCCCATTTAATTTAAGTCAGTAGGTTGCTAAGGTTCTTGCCTGATTTCCTTTGAGGTATGTGCATGTCAGTCCCATCCATATTTATTTTGGGATTTGTGACCTGGCTGCAATCCTGTCCATTGTGTCTGGAGGCTGTTGCTCAAAGGGAGTCCTGCAAGAACACTATCAGGACTGCCCTGATTTGACATCATTTCATGGGGCCTTCCAGGTCACAGAAATACTTTCAGGTACATCTCTAGCTCACTGGCGGTATCACAGTGAAGGATGACCAAGAGGCACCTAGATCATCTGAGCCCTGACTTAATTTTTATGGTAAGCTAGCATGCAGGTGCCTGCGAGGTTTCTCACATAGCAAACGTTTATTGAGTCTCCTTGCACCTATTCTTTCTGTTATAGCTCAAATATTTGATCATTTCAGTACTGCTCTATCTGGGATCACTCTGTATGGGATCACACTCCCCAGGAACCCCTGTTCGTCCACACTTGCTTTTGGGTACGGACAGTGCTTAATTTGACTGTCACGGCACACATTATTCCCTTTGAAACCTCACTATACCTCTCCTGTAGTCAACTATTCAGTCATACATTGAAGGCCAGATTCTCATGCACCATACACTCATTACCCCAAACCTGAGTAAGTCAAGTGCTATAAACAATTCCACAAGTTTTTTCTGAAGCTTTAATTACAAATCATTTCATATATTATTGCAAATATTAAAAACCAATCAGAGCTAAAAATACATCATACAGAAAGCATCATTTAAAACCTGTTTGTTAGAAAATACACATTGCACATAAAATCAACAATATAAAAACAAGGAGAGATCACACAAGACAAGTACATCTGTCTTCAAGTATTGCTAATTAGTAAGAACCTCAGCGGCACGTGCTATTGACCAAATCCTTTTCTACTGTGCTTGTCTGTTTCTCAATTTTAGCACAAGATGGGCATCAACGCGTTATGGTGGTTAGGTACAGTGTACGACCACCTTCTTTAGGACAAGAGAATTTCTCTCACAGGGATTTCTCTTACAAGAATGTCTATTTTAAAATCCCATATGAAAGCAATCTTCTTTCATGTGGAGTTGGTTTGACTGTAGTGCAAATCCAACAAAGTCAGTTGAGATGTGCCGGTCCCAGATTTGAAGTATAGCGGAGACCAACACTCCGATAAAGGTAGAGTCGCCCTCCTTTTCGAGCTACCTCAGTCGTTTTGAGGTGTAGCAAGGCTTTAAAAAGCTCTCTAGTCACGCTTTCCAATGCTGGGGGCTATAACCTTCTCAGGTCTCCCAAAGGCTACAAGCATATACGCCGCGTGTAAACGTTCGTTCTCTTTCGGCCACATGTATTTTAGCTTAATTTGAGTTGGTGGTTTCCGGTGCTCGTCACCGGCACTTAATTGTTAACACCCGCTCTAGTGACAGTCCACCAAATGGTGGCGCTGTCTGTCTAAGTTTGAGATGAGCACAACAACAGGGTTTAATAAGTCAATATACAGTAAAGAAGAACATTACCTGCCACTCGCCACAGGGACATTTTAAGGATTTTGGGGGCCCTGGGCCAAACATATTTTTGGGGCCCCAGTTGGGAACAGCTTTGGATTTATGATCCAATTTCACCTGACACTGACAGTGGACAGGCACATTGTTACAAATTCTAAACGTGTTTACATCTAATATTGAGGGATAGTGACGTGTTTTTAATAATGTAACACAGCAGCAGCTCACTAATATTATTGCAAATAATATCAGTGACCCCCTCCCATTTCTCCTATGAGTGATCCTGTTTTGTCCTAAAGGAAACTTTTTACGGATGTTGCTCGAAACATCAACACAACATTTCTCGGCAAAATGTCCGGAATAGAGTCTCACATATCACACACTTTGAAAATAAATTAAAGGAACATGGTATTTAAAATAATTTGTTGAAGAATTATTCAAGGTCATCAGGGCAAGTTTATCTGCAGAACAGAGCTGGCTCTATCAGGGGGCCCCCTGAAAGGCTGGGGCCCTGGGCCAGAGCCCACTTTGCCCATGCCTTAAAACGTCTCTGACTCGCCATTATGTTAGCTCTGGATGGCCTAGAATAGGCTGCATTTTCACACCTGTAGGAGTGCGATGCTAAGTAGTCCAATTTGTACTGCTGTTAGCAGTGCTGGCAGGGGCAATGGGTGGTGCAGACTACAGTGGCCTCCCAAGAATGGCCTTGGCACTTACTTTTTTACAAATTAAGCATTGGGTACGGCAAGCAGACCATCTTGGAAAACAATGGTGGTGATGGAATAGGAGTCTCGAGAGATGGCGATGTAGGCTCATCGGAGTCAGTTTTGGGCCAGAGAAGGATCAGTGGTCATCTGGACGTACCGGGTCATTGATGCGCTGTAACTGGTGCCTGGCAATTTCACGTGTTGCGTTTGCCTCCACAATGATGCTTCATATTCACTCCTGCCTCTGCCAATGCAATTTTCTTTTTTTTGGTTCCTTTGGTCTTCTCACTTCCTGTGTTGGGTCATTGGTGGGTTGTGCCTTTGGTTGTTTTTCCTTGAGTTTTCCTCTTGACTTGCAGACTCTTCTTGAATTGCTGCTTCCTCTCCTCAACTCTTCACATGTGGGTCCTTGCCTCTTGGCCTTCAATATTCGTTCACAGGTACACTGCGGAGCTCACATAATATCTTTGTACTGTATCTGCCTGTCCTGTGCATTAACATTCTTTATTTGTTTACACTGAGGCCTAGTATATAACAGATTTTTTAGTCTTCTTTTGCTACAGATCAGACAGTAAGGCTGCATCAGTGCTTTTTGCCCCTTATACAATTTCACCATTTCCCTGGAGTTTGCGGTGCCCTCCCTGTCATCACCGACTTTTGGGGTGTCTAGCTCTATGTATGTTTGCAGATTACGTTGGGTTTATGCTATTTGTCGTTGAACCTTACCCACATAGTGAGTCGGGTTCTTCTGTTGTCCAGAGTGTGCATTGAAGGCCGTCACCACCCCTATAGAATTCTCTTCACTGGTTCCGGTGGTTGGGAACAGCAGATAAACACGTGGACCACCTTGGCAGCAAAATGGAGGAGCAGTGAACGACTTAACTGCAAAATTCTGCTCTTTAACTGCCACGAAGTAGATGGATAGCCAGGCCGTCCATCATTTGTACCTTGGAGACAGTAAAGATGGCGGCAAATGTAGTCGAAAGCATCCAGTGGATTGGTGGGTTCTACATCTAGGAGCCTGGAGGGGGCTGCACCTCCATGATCCTCTTACATGTCAGTATGCATTGGTCACTTCTGCACCCGCTTGTCACTGCCTGTTATGTGCAGCACAGTCAGATCTCTCCAGTTCAGTGCACAGGGTGCCTGTAGAAGGGATGTAGCTTCCTTACCTTTCCCCACTCCATCTGCCTCATACCTGCAGGTGCACGCGGGCATAGGTGCAGCTTAAAGGGACCTCTTAGATGTACATTGGTTATGGCTTTAACAAGGGTCTCAGTCTCACCACCTCATAGACTCTCTGTTTGCACGAAAAAGGCGACTTCCGCCTCAAAGAAAACTTCTCTTCAGCATTGACGTTTCAAGGAACAAAGCACATTTTCCTATCACGTGTTTTCAGAAAACGTGGATTTAATTAAAGACACACAGACGTGAATATTGCTCTTCAATTTCTAATATAGGGGGCAGTCAAATATAATCAGATAAACTACAGGTTCCTGAAACCCTGAGGAAGGGAAAACCAGAAAACTACAAAGAAATGACAAATAGGCAGTGCTCAGTAGATAAAAATACATCCGACTGCCAACAGAAATCATTATTGTCTTTACTGAGCCTTTGATTAATGTGTCTGGAGCAGAGAAAACATAATAATGAGGAGAGGTGTGGTGCAGCGGCCAGGGCAGCTGACTTCGGAGCACAGGGTTCACAGTTTGATCCCCCTCAGCTCAGCACCATGTGACTCTGGGCAATAGCTCACTTAATTTCCACTCTGGCCCCCAGCGCCTTGAGACCCGTAAGGGTGAGTAGCTGCGCTATATAAAAACGGACTTACATTTTTTTTTTACTTACATTTATAACAGGCCGGCAAGTACTTGATAAACTCAAGGGACTTGCTTTGTGCGTCTCCCGCAGGCATTGCTGAAGCTGAAGGAAAAAAGAAATTATGTGCAGACGAAGGGGCAAATGGTGTAAAGTACTCATGAAATGAGGTCTTTGTAAGAGTATCAGTTAGGACATTTTTAATTTATGGTAAGACCAGAGGCTTCTAATGTGCTTTAAAAAAAACTACTTGAACAATTGCTGTATACGTTTGTGACACCGGTTAAATAAGGTTATAGGTTAGATGTGAGAAAGGCCTCTGATGTGCCCCTACCAGAAGGTGTAGATGTCATGGCCACCTGAACTGAGTGACCCCAAAAATAGAAGTATCTGTTACTGCTAGAGACAGAATCAATTTAATCCAAAGATCCAGTGACAGGGAAGATATCAGACCACAGAGCTTTTGGATACTCAGGGGTGTTGTTTTGTTTCATAAACTTTGATTTTTTCTGATCCATAGTCTCAGCTTGTCAGGAAAATAAAGTTAATGCGCACTCGCTGTATTACTTTTAGTCATTGACTAAGGAAGAGTAGTGTCTAGTTTAGAGATCAAATGCTCTAAGATCCGAAACCTTTTTCAAAGAAGTCAAACTTAGAAGCACAGCCAACCTTTTAGATAAGGCTTTCAGTGGCAGACAACGTATCTGGCTAGGACACAACAATTTATGTCACTGGGGCCACATCCACAGAGACAAATATCTTGGAGTCAAAGATTTGGTTACGGAAATGCTTCGCAGTAGACAGCATATTAGCAGCTGGTTTCTGATGTGTATGCAGCTTTGTCTAGAAAGGTGTACTGAAATGGAAGAATGGTGGCCAAGGAGTGTTGTGTGAGGTTTAACCTGAGTACATACAGGATCAACATGACTTTCCAGGGCCCACTCCAAGCCATTTCGGGTCATATATGTGCCTTGGATGGCTACGGCACCCATTTGTTCTGTATGAGATTAGCATCCCATTTCAAAATGTCCAGGATTTTCCATGCTATTAGACATTAACAGATTATGAGCCATACAGCATTAATTAACAAATCAGGGAAAAGTGAATGAACCGAACAATCCACTGACATTGTCCAAGTTTTTTTTACAAGTGAAATTTAGGGTGACAAGATATTTTGAGTACTAATGATTTTTATGATGAATTCTGGTTGTAAATGCTGAATTCATGATAATGCACTTGAATCAGTGTTTATTAGACACGTAGGAGGGTGTTTATTAATGAGATTGAGATCTGCCACATTTCTGCTAGTATGTCAGCTGTTTTGATGTTCTGTTTATCTTGCTCCTGCTCAGTCCCCTCCCAGTCAATGTCCTCCTGCTTGCCTCCTCTCCCCACAGTTTCTGCAGTCTTCGCACAGCACAGGATATTGTGGCCTAACCAGTTATTTTCCTTCGAGTGCCTGCATTGTGAATTGGCTTTACTTTGGGTGCTGAAAGTATCAACTCTGCAAGGTCCTTCCGCTGCAGCTCGCTGATTGGTTGGTTAAAGTCATTGATGTATGGGTCATTGTTTAATAAATGTATCATAATGTGTTGTACATCTCGGTGCAGCAACAGCGTAGAAACTGACCTGTTTCAAAATGGGTTAGTGCTATGAGCTTATGTAGAATATTCTGATTTACCGAATGTTGGCAGCCGCTAATCTTACCACTGTGAGTTTGCAGTTTTTGCTCATCTTCTATTCATAAAATGTGTATAAAAATCCCTGGTTTTGGGGGTGAGTTATGATTACATTACCGTTCTATTGGGGACTGTCTCCATTTTATATGAGACTTTTCCTTTTCAACTAGAAATGCTTTTTTTAATTTTATTAAATGAATCTAACAGTTATATTTATCTTTCCTATTAGGGATGCTGTCCATTTTTCTTCTGATTTTGCTGTACATTTGGGACTTCGAATAATTCTGATTTCTGGTTATGTTTCTGTATTTGTGTCTTCATGGCATTTAACGTTTATTCTGTATTGCCTGATTTTGACATTTTGTAATAAAAACCCTTTAATTTTCCCCCTGATCTACAACTCAGTTATTGAGTGCTCCCAGTTACTTATTTATTACTCTGCTAAACTGACGTTGGGCCTGATGTTGTGGAGAGTGGTGTCTCTTATCGCTAGATCAAGGGTGATGAAGCAGAACCTCTAAGGTAAATTTTGGGGTGATCTGAATTTTGGGGTTCGGGGTTCTGCTTCCACAATGGTCCAGTAGTAGTGGGATTCACACTGGTGATTGATTGCAAAACAGCTGTGACAATGACCAGGTTCACATTTTAATGTTTCATTAGGGCAGAGATTTGGCAGTCATTGTGATTGGGGGTGAGGAGGAACATTTGTCCCTCAGGCCAGTCTTGCAAACAGGCATCCATGTCCAAAGCCTCCAGTTACAGTTGCCAGCACAAGAAAAGTGGCAGCCAAGTGCTCAGGTGAGACCCAGAAAGATGGAAGGATAATCTGATAGTGTCTTGAGCTCCCATCAACGCTGTTGTCTTATTTCCTGGGAGATGCTCTGCATCGACCAAATGTAGGCTAACCATAATCCCAAAATCTTTTCACTTACACAAGAGCATCACCCGGTTATGGATGTACGACATTTATGGATGTACCTCTGCGATGTTAGCCTCTGCATGCAATTAACAATTGAACAGCGTGCTTTACAAAACACTGCAGTCCATTATGGTCTGCAAACAGCTCTAAACAATTTATGTGCAGAGATGGCTCCTTCTTCGACCATCTTCCTCCAAATGTGAATTAGCAATGGCTTAACCTCCCTTGTAGCACGATGGCACTGGACCCTAAGACTAGATCAGGGAATGAGGTTAAAATGACTCTGCCTCTGAAAGCATCCATATGGTCCGACCACCGTTGGTGGTCTAGGTGAGCCTCTAGATCCAAAGGGATAATCTCAGAATAAGTCAGGCCTTTCCTCGCAAGACACATTTTGACTCTTTGAAGGGCTGATCATGTAGTGGAGGTGGGAATACAGCATGGATGGTGGAGGATAAAAAAACAACCATCTAGGCCAAGTAACAAAGGGGAAAGAGACCCGACTAATGCTGGTGTGATTTATTTCTCTATACTGGAAATCTTAGCCTGTGAAAGTTGGAGAACAGAGAGATCTGTATCTCCCCTGAAACATAGAAGCACTGTGTGGGCTAATCATAGATTCTTCATTACTGATAAGAAACCCTGGAATCTGCAAGTGAGATAGAGACATATGAAATTACAGTTGCAAAAGTGATCAATCCAGTGGCAAGAATAAAGTATTGTTTTGGTGGACAATCATCTTGGTTCCCTCAAGTCTGAGAACGGTGGTCACTGACCTTAGCCGTTTTGTAAAGCACCAAACTACGAACAATAGGCTGAAAGGGAGAGATGTAACCTGATGAATTCTAGCTCACCCTTCGTTCTTAAGAAATATTTGGTGCCGGTGCCAAAGGTGAGAAAAGCCCTCTGAAGACTTAAGCGTGACTGACATCCAGTAACCTGAAAGGTGGGAATATCTTACATATACTATTGTGTGCACCTTGAAAGGACAGTCGTTTACAGAGCAGTTTCATGCTCTGATATTTATAGCACAACAACTTTTTGGTTTTTTTGTGAACTAATAAAATAGTACTCAGAGAACCTGATGGGGAGAATATGTGAGCTATTGCCCCTGTTTGCAGAAGACCCACCAATGCTTGACTCATGGTCGTGGGAGTGAATGATAATATGAAGACGCATACGCTCTACTTGAAATGCCTACCGGCTAGAGGACCATCGATCTGCTCATCTGTCACCATGAATTAAGGGTTAGAGGATGGAACTCTTATCTTTGAAGAATGTCTCTTTCTGGGCCTTTGGATACTCATGCATGAAGACGTTTTCCACAGTGTGCAAAGAACTGGGACCTACATTAAAGATGTCTCAACTGAGATCTATGGAACCCAGAGTTGATAGGTAATAGCTGGTACAGTGGCCCCAACATCTCCCATGGCAAAAAATGTGATGGCCCACCATTCTTTTCAGAAATGTCTCTTCCTAGTCAAGTGATGCAAAAGTGGTGACACACTTTCCCATGTCTTCAATTGAAGAATTGCCATATAATAATTCTTTAGCTTCAGTCCCTGCTCTTGTAAAGGCCATAAATTAGAGCCTCTCATCTATTTTATGTAGGAAACCTTTGCACATGTGGTTTGCTCGCTTCTCTCCCCAGCAGTGATTGCGTTATGTATTGCTTTGACAGCTGCTGGGCATCTACAAGAGACGCTGCAGCTCAGTCCTTGGCAGTGACAAGGGTGGGTCTTGTCTATGTTGTTCTTTTCTGGTTTATCTAATGTGCACGTTTGGTGCTCTTTGGTGAATGCGCAAGTGTTAGAAATGAGGTCTCTGGTTTGGAGTGTTTTGCACCCTTTCCAAGTAGTGACCCTCACTCTAATCAGGGTAAGTAAGTTAGACCCTCAGAATAACTTGTGCTCTCCCCCTTGGTAGTTTGGCCAGAGCAGAAAGGCTTATCGTCAGAGGAAAGGTGTAAAGTATTTGTACATACACACAGTAACATAGTGAAAACACCACAAACGTACTCCAATAGTCAATATTTATCTGATTAAAACAAGACCAAAATGACAAACATCCAACATACACAAGTCAAGATACAAAATTTCAAGGTTAAATAAAGTTATAGCTCTTAGAAATCAATGGTTGCGCTTGACCAGGACAAAGTACCTTTGATGCGAAAAAAATCAAAGACGATGCGTGGCGCAGGGGAGGGGTCGTTAAAGCAGGTGATGTGTCGGTTTCTTACTGTTATGCAGGTCATTGGCACATTGGTACTAGGTAACGATGCGCTGCACAAAGGAGGTGATGCGTCGCTTATAGTAAGTGATGCGTCAGTTCCTGTAGGGGGTGCAGGGTTATTGAGCTGCTAACGCCGAGTGATGATGCGAGGCACAGGTGAGGTAATTCATAGATTGTGAGTGTGATACCTCGGTTCCTGAGGCCATGTGGAGTCAATGATGCATCGGTGCGTTAATTCCACGGTGTCGATGTCGAAACACAGGCTCTGTGTCGGAGGGGTGCGTCATGGATGTCGGTGATGCGGTGCTCGAGACTCATGCAGCGGCGATTCTTCGGGGCCCTGCGGCAAAGTCGGAGCTTGTGTTGTAAACAGCAGTTGGTGCGTTGCGCACTCGGTGAGCAGGAACCACAGCTTCGGTGCAGGCAGCAGCGATGCGACCATTCTTGCTGGGGTGCGCCGAATCTGAAGTTGATGCGTGTTTTTCTTCTTTTAGCATCAGAACTCACTTCCAAGGGCCCAGAACTGGAATTTACACCACTTGACAGAACAGGGCTCTCAGCAAAGGAACCCAGGTGCTGGCAGATGAAGTCTTTGATGGCCCTGAGACTTCCAACAGGAGGCAAGCTCAACTCAAGCCCTTGGAGAAACTTGGAAAGCAAGATGTAGAGAGCAAAGTCCAGTCCTCTCCCTTCCAAGCACAGCAAAACATAAGCAGAGTGGCAGTCCCTCCTGGCAGCACAACAGCTCTTCTTCTTGGCAGAATATCCTCAGTCCAGAATTGTTCTGAGTATATGGTGTCAGAGATCCAGTACTTATACCCAATTTAGCCTTTGAATTAGGTAGACTTCAAAGAATGGTCTTTGTAGTGCAGAGGACCCTGCCCTTTCTGGCTCCAGACACACTGCAGGAGGGTGGCGACTGCTTTGTGTGGGGACAGGCACGCCCCTATTCAGGTGCACATGTCAACTCCTCTCTAGCTCAGGAAGACCCATCAGCCTGGTGATGGGCCATCAGGATATACAGGGAATACCTCAGCTCCCTTTGTGTGTGACTGTCTAGAGTTAATTCACAAAGCCCAATTGTCATCCAACCCAGATGTGTATTCTAGGACCAGACAGAGGCACAGAATGGTTAAAGTAAAGAAAATGACAACTTTCTAAAAGTTGCATTTTCAAGCCTGCAATTTAAAACCAACTTCACTAAAAGTTGTGTTTTTAAATAGTGAGCAGAGACACCAAATTCAAATGTTCTGTCTGCTCCCAATTGGAAGATACACTTGTAGATGTTACAAGGCATCTCCAATGCTCACCTATGGGAGAGATAGGCCTTGCTGTAATGAAAAACGAATGTAGCTGTTTTTCTCTACCAGTACATGTAAAACTTAAAACCACATGTTCTAACTTTTAAATACAATGCACCTTACTCATGGGGCAAACTAGGGCCTACCTTAGGAGTGCCTTACATGTAATAAAAGGGAAGGCTTGGGCCTGGCAAATAGGTGTACTTGCCAGGTGGACATGGCAGTTAAAAACTGCGCACACAGGCACTGCCATGGCAGGCCTGAGACATGTTTGTAGGGCTACTTATGTGGGTGGCACAATCAGTGTTGCAGGCCCACTAGTAGCATTTGATTTACAGGCCCTGGGCGCACACAGTGCACTGTACTGGGGACTTGTTAGTAAATCCTGAATGCTAATCATGGAGAAACCAAATGACATCACATATTAGACACAGAGCACATGCACTTTAGCACAGATCAGCAGTAGTAAAGTGCCCAGAGTCCTAAAACCAGCAAAAAGAAGTCAAAAACAGGGGAAGCGAAAGGCTAAAAGTTTCGGGGAAACCCTTAAAAAAAGGCCATTTTCAAGAAGTATGCGCCTCCTGCCACATGTGCAGTACAGAGATCCTGCCTGGATGCAAACCATCTTCTTACATCAAGCTCACTGTATCACACATATGAACTGTGCATGAAGGCACTTTTCGGAGTCTGTGTGCATGCATGCAGGAGTTGCTTAGAGCCAGCGCAGTGGGATCCGCGCCAGCCAGGAAGTGCACCTGCTAGAATCTGCTGCAGAGCTGTTCATGTGAGGCCACAGTCAGAGGCCCAGAGCAAAGGGTGAGTGTCTGCTCACACTACTGTTCACTACACGGTCCGTGTTAAGAGGATGAGACTCTTTTCACTGGTGTAACTGGTGCTTTGCGATGCCAGTTTTCACAACGAGTTGTGCATGTGATGTGAAGGTCCATGATCCATGGGCCATATAGGTGAGTTGGGTGCGACCCTCCAGCAGTCCCTGGGCCGATGCTCTTTAAAGTAAAGCAGTCCACATCCTGGTCATTAATGCTCTCCCCAGGTTTTAATAAGCACACAACATGTCTATAAAGGAAAATAAAAACTTTGTAGTGGAAAAGCAAAACACCCTTAATATCGACAGCGCTCTCACACACCTCTCACTGACGAGCAGTTGCGCGCCGCCAGAAGCAGGCTTACTTTCCTCACAGATTACCAGACACACAATAGTGGAAGCATTCTTACACCCCTTACTCCTACTACCGAAAGCACTCTCACTTTCATCAGACTAGTAGTCACACACTACTGACAGCAGTCACACCCCTCGCAGAGTCGCAGTTTGACCCTACTCTTACACCTCCCACAAACACTAGCAGTCTCACACAACCATCTGCGCTCTCACAGCCATCTGCACTCTCACACCCATCACACAATAGCAGTCACACACTACCAACAGTTCCTCTCAGACTATCATACCAGCAACAGCACTCTCACACCCCTAACAGACTAGCAGTTGCTCACTACCATTAGCACTCTAATATTCCTCAGCTGAGTAGCAGTCTCATACCGCCAGCATCACTTTTACTCCCCTCGTAGGCATTATCAATGTAGTGAGGCCTGTGGGTAATAATGAGGCGGACGCCAAGTGCAGGGTAACGCTTTATTTCTCGTTCGGCAGAGAGCGCCGGAAAACCGCCTTAACAATAATCGCGGCCGTTCCCCTCACGGCCGGATATCCTGTCGCCCTCTCAGCCTCCCCAGTCACACGTGACCGGGAGACTAGAGTGCGACTCTACATATCTTCCCCCTTTACAATAACACAACATAACTGTCGCCCTCAGAGACAAATGCAGGGTCCAAGATGGCTATGTCTCCATCTCATAGTCCTGATATCTTTTCGGTAGCCTCACCGCTCTGCCTAAGCGTGTGTGTCTTAACGGGGTGCCAGTCTTACAATTTCTGCTGCCACTGGAAGGGGCATCACCAGGTGACTCTCGTGTGTGACCCTCTCCTTCCGCACTCCACCCCCTTGGTTTTCTTGCTGTACCTGTGGCCTTGAGTCGTCAAGGCTCTCCTGTGTGTCCATACCGTTCAAGTCCTCTACTCGGATGTCCCTGTCGTCTCTGCCAGATTCCTCTGTTCCTGCCATCTGCTCCTCATTACTTCCTGGTTGCGTTGTTTCTGTCTTGGCCCACTTCATTATCCTGTTGCATCTGGACATTCTGTCTTTTGACCATGTCTTCCCATCGCTCAATAGGGCAGATCTGGTGTATACCTCTCGCACTTGCAAGGGCGTACTGAATCTGCTCTCGCCTTTCCTTCTCAATTGGGCCAGTTTTACTCTGACCCATTCACCTCTTTCTAGTGCCGCTTCTTTGACGTTGTGTCGCCTGTTGTAGTGATCAGTGTAGATCCTTTGTGCCCTCTCCAGATTGTTTCGTACCACTGCTGGGGACCATTTGCTCTGTACACTCCGTTTTTTCCACGCCACATTGTCTCTGGTAAATGGGTCCCGCCCCCTCAATATTTTAAAAGGGCTGTATCCTGTCTTGGTGGGAGTGATGCGGTACGCCCACACCGTGCATCTGAGTTCAACCTCCCAATTTTTTCCTGCACTAATGGCAGCTTGTACTGATCCCATTATCACCCTGTTGAATCGTTCGGCTAAGCCATTCCCGGCCGGGTGATAAACCGGGGTGTGTTTGGTCTGTATACCATTCCTCTCCATGAATGCCTTCCACTTATCTGACGTGAACTGGGGACCATTGTCGCAGGTTATAATCCTGGGATTCCTTCCCTCAGAAATGTGGAGGTGAGAAATGCCAGCACGGTGTCTGTGTCCACTGTATCGCACACTTCTACTTCAGGCCATTTTGAATACCGATCCACCAGTACTATAACATACTTCGGTTCGCTTAGGGCATCTAGTATAGGGCCTAAGATATCCACCGCTACTTCTTCCCATGGGTTTGCAGGATTGTGGAACTTCCCCAATGGCGGTCTCAGTGTGGTCTGTGACTTGTCCGCGTTGCTGCACTGCACGCAATTCCTGACATGCCTCTCTACTTGGGAGTCCATCGCGGGCCACCAGTAAGCCTGTTTGACTCTCTGCTTTGTTTTGACGATGCCTAGATGCCCTTCGTGTAGGATCGTCAGTAACTTCTCTATCAGGTGTTCCGGAGGTACTACCTTGTCTCCCCGAAGGAGGAACACATTCCTTTCTCCTACCGACAGCTCCTCCCTTACTTCGTAGAACTTGCGCTGGTCAGCGTCCAAGCGTTTCTTTTCTGGCCATCCTGTGATGATGAACCCTTTCACTGCTGTGAGGCGTGCATCGCTCTCATATGCCAATTTCCATTCCTGCGCACTTATAACTGCTTCCTGATCTTCCGCAAAGGCTATGGTGTAGTCATCCTCCTCTGTCTGTGGGGGTGGCATTTCCATTGCGGCTGCTCTGCTGAGGTAATCAGCCACTCGGTTTTTTGCCCCTGGGATGTACTCTACGTCGTACACATAGTCCAGTAACCTTAAGGTCATTTTCGCTATGCGCGGCGTGGCACTAGCATGTCCACTGGATGTGAGCACCTTGACCAATGGCTTGTGATCTGTCTTCAGCACAAATCTGGAGCCCCACAGGAATTGGCGGAACCGTTCCATCGCCCAAATTGCGGCTAGCATTTCTTTTTCTACTACACTGAACTTTTCTTCATTAGGAGCCAGAGATCGGGACGCGAAGCTGACCGTCGTCATTTCCCCTTCCTCTGACCGTTGCATCAGGACTGCTCCCAATCCTCTGTCACTGGCGTCCGTGGTGAGGATCGATAAGGCCTTTTGGTCGAACCCATGGAGGGGGACCGCCTTGCAGATGTCGTCCTTGATTACGCCAAACTCTTCCTGGGACGCCTCCGTCCACTCAAAGGCCGTTTTTTCCTTTAGTAACTGACGCATACTGTGCGTTTTGGTGGCGAAGTGAGGCACGAACTTGCTATAGAACTCTGCCATACCCAGGAAGGAGCGGACGTCGTCTTTGCTTCTGGGTGTAGGTGCATCCCTGATCGCTTTCACATTGGCCCACTTCGGCGCAAAACCTTTGTCGCTTATTTCATGACCCAGATATGTCACGGAGGTTACTCCAAACCGGCACTTGTCCCACTCTGCTGTAAGACCATTGTGCGCCAGGATACGTAGTACCTTCGTGAGCTTGGCATCGTGGTCTGACTTGGTTTTTCCCATGATCAGGATATCGTCCTGGAAATACTGCACCCCTTCCGTGTCTTTAAAAAGCCTGTGCATTAGTTTTTGGAACACCGCCGCGGCGGATGCCAGGCCAAACGGCATTCGTCGGAATTGGTAGCATCCGAACGGTGTGATGAACGAGGTCAGTTTCTTGCACGTCGGGTAGAGTGCTATCTGATGGTACGCCGAGGTCAGATCTATTGTCGAGAACCATTGGACGCCTTTTGTTTGTGCCAGCATTTCATTTATTTTGGGCAGTGGGAACTTGTCTACTATAATGTTCTTGTTGAGCTCGCGCAAGTCAATGCACAATCGCACCTTACCATTGGGTTTCCTGGCCACGACCAGAGGTGCTAGCCACTCCGCACTTTCGATGGGCTCTATAACTCCATTATCTTCAAGAAGTTGTAACTCTTGCTGCACAGCCTCTCTACTATTGAACGGAATGTTCCGCACCTTATGACTCACGGGTTTCGCGCCCTCCTTGAGGCATATCTTATGGGAGAACTTCGTCAACTTGCCAATGGTGCCTCCAAAAACTGTCGGGAAGTCTGCTTTCCACTTGTGGGTCTCGTACGTGCCTGCCTGGCCTGTCATCAGTACTTGCGTCGGGCCTCCTGGGTTGAGTTGGATACCCAGTTCTCCCTGGTCCACCCATCCCAACACTGAGGGTCCCTTCTCTGCCACATACAGCTTCCCTTCTGCCTTGCGGCCCTTGAACTCGAATCGTAGGGGGCGAAATCCCACCATGGGTATGGGTTCCCCCGTGAAGGTGACTGGATGGATGTCCGGAGAGAGCAGGTGTGTGCCTATGACTTGTGCGAAATCTCGGTCCCATACACTGCGCTGAATGATGGTGTATGGTGAGCCGGAATCTGCTACCATGGAGACTTGGATCCCTCCTATGGAAAGTTCACACAACGGCTTGCGTGTCCTGGAGCAGTCGATGCCTAAGATTTGATCGTCTATACACAGCACTGTGTCGTCGTCCCTCCTCCCCACCTTCTTCTTCCGGTTCCGTGTCATGGGTCACATACTTCACTGTGGTTTTCCGAGGCTTACGTCTGCATACTTTCTCAAAGTGCCCCATTATCCCGCAATACAGGCATTTTGCCCTAAAGGCTGGGCATCGTTTGTCATTGGCTGCATGTGCCGGACTCCCGCACCTGTAACAATTGTGCTTGTCCATTCCTTGGGCCGTCGGGTGTCCCGCCGGTTTGGCTGTCTTCGTCCTCTGTCGTCTATAATTCTCTGTAGCGTGCGGTTTCCATTCTCGGGAGGGAGCCTCCGTGACTTTGCCCACCAGAGGTCTGCTGACATTGTCCCTTTTCGCCGCTTCCGCGCACCTCTTGGAAAGTTCCGCCTTCTTGACCATGGCCACTATCTCTCTGAGGGGAGCGTCGCCACTGACCCATAATTTCTCTTGTATGGACGTGTTTACCGTGTGCATAATGATTTGGTCGCGTATGAAGTCATCATGGAGGCCTCCGAACTTGCAGGTGATCGCCAAACTCTTTAATGCGGCTACATAGTCATCTACGGACTCCCCTGTCTTCTGCTTCCTTTGGAAGAAGTTGAACCGGTCTATTGCTGTGCATACCACCGGCTGATAGTGACTGTCTAGGTCGTCAATGGCGTGTTGGAACACGTCGACGTCATTTAGAGGACGGGTCTTTTTCACCATGTTCCTATAAACTCGTATGCCTTCCGGACCCAGATTGTGCAGTAGGATCTTCTTTTTCCTCGTACTCGGAAAAACTTCGTCCCCCTCATCCTCCAACGCCGACAGGTAGTTGAGGAAGTATTCCTTCCAGTCCTCCCATTTCATTGCCGGTTCCCCGGCTCGGGAGGAAAGGTACTGGATTCGTGAGGGAGAATGTCTGGGCGCACATGGTGACTTGTCTCCCTGGAGGTGCGTCGTCTGTCCTGGGCGGAGGGCTACCTGGAGCGTTCTGGTCCTGCTGGCCTGTCGCACTAACTTGGGACGTGGGAGCTACTCCCGTGTGGCCTGGTCCTTGGTGCGCCAGGGTCGAGAACTGGGTAGCTGCTTCGCTGGCCCCTCGTGTTAGGGCGTGGGCTGGCTAGCTGCGTGATCTGGGCACGTCTCACTGGTTGCCTGTGGGGCTTGGCTCCGTGCAGGAGGGGCTCTGTGAGTCCAGTGCGTGTGCGCTCGGTGCTGCGCCTTCCTCCTAGTGCGATCCCTGTGTGTCCCGCTGGGCCCTTGACGCTAGGTGCGCGTGTCTCCAAGCCTCCCGTCCTATGGGCCTCTCCCAGCAGGCACGGTGACTGCCAGTATGCTGTGCTCGTTAAAGGGTTAAGCGCCTGGCTGTACAGTGCTTGTATTGTGTCCCTCCGTGGGTTTGTTGTGGGTTATAGGGCTCTGCTCCAGTGGAGGAGGAGCGTCTCCTACCTCCTCGTGCTGTACCCTTGGCAGGGCCCTCACTGGGCCGGTTGCTGGATCGTCCTGTTGCTCCCGGGGCCCCTCAGCAGTCCTGCAGTTGGTGGTGGGCGCCCCCCTGTGCAATCAACGAGCGGCGGTTTCTCTGCCGCGCTCTCCGCCCCCCGCAGCGTCGCGGCGCTGCCGTAGGTGCGCCGGGCGTTTTTTTCCCTTTATATATATTTTTTTTTTCTCTCTCCCGGCCGTCGCGTCCGCCTCCCCAGCCTCGTCGCCAATTTGTAGTGAGGCCTGTGGGTAATAATGAGGCGGACGCCAAGTGCAGGGTAACGCTTTATTTCTCGTTCGGCAGAGAGCGCCGGAAAACCGCCTTAACAATAATCGCGGCCGTTCCCCTCACGGCCGGATATCCTGTCGCCCTCTCAGCCTCCCCAGTCACACGTGACCGGGAGACTAGAGCGCGACTCTACAATCAACCCTTTATAAACTAGCATCAAAGCCAATAGGCCTGGTTGATAAGTGAAGATGGCTTTTCATTGATTGGTGAGTTGTTATGTGCAGTTCTGTAGACGAACAAATGGGTAAATTCAAGAATGTGTCAATTGATGGCTGAATAGACACCAGAGTGCAACAATGAGGGACTGGGTGGATTCCAAACCCCCCAAAAATCTGCAGTCTAAACCAGTTATTTCTGTTGGGTGGTTAATAATATACCGTTGTAATAAAATGAATCCCTTGAACGTTAGGTCTGGAGGAATAATGATTTGAAAACAATGAAGCCATAATCTGAGACTGAAATGCTGCAAGTTAATCAGTGTAGCTCCGTGAAACGGCACACCTGCAGCAAAGGCTATATCGAAAAATGACACTATTGTTTATATATCGCTAGATTATTTCCACGCCTCCTTTGGTATATATATTTATAGACCGCGTGCCTGTGACGTTGCTGCTGCTCCCATACCTACAATGCACCGGCTGGCACCAAGCCCCGCCCCCAACATGAAACACCGGAACTAGAGTGGGTTGGGTCTCACAGAGCTACTTAACATGCAATTTCCCAGAGTCCTATGCGCGTCCCAGGGAAACGATGGCGCCGGATAGCTGATCAAAATTGCAGATATAACGCTACCATATTCATTATTTTGCTGCCATAAGTCAACAGTGATATACTGATGCCTCACACTGATATATGGTTTCCTCGCTCTCTCTAACATGAGGTACTAGGGTGAGGGGGGATGCAATTCACAGTGTAATGTTCAGCTTTGCGCAGTGGCAGTATCGTAGCCAATGAGGTTTAACCGAGGCGCGATTATTGCTTATTGAAAACTTTACCCAATACCCCGCTGTGGCGACTTGAAATATAGTCGACATTGCAATTTTTGACAGTCTCTAAGGAGACTGAATAATCTTGTGAAAAGAAGAAAAGATTGGTTCAAGTTGTGTCTGTGAGCATGCATCGATCAGAGATTAAATGAAGTATCTATATGTTTATTTTATTACTATTTGTTCTTTAGATATTCTCTGGCAGGTTTTCTATTCTCTGGCTCTAGTTTCCGGATGCTTTTTCAATGAACAGTTTTCATATGTCTTGAATTTCTTAGTCACCTTCGCGCCCCGGATCTCTTCTTACCGCAGAGCACCCCAAGACTCACCTCACCTTTGGCAGCCAGGGGTGCACCCCCCTACCTCACTGAATTTAAAGCCCCTGTCGCAGTAGAGACCTTTGCCGCGGCGCAGCGGTGGCCGGAACCATTGAAAATGGAGGGTGGAAAGATCCTAGCTGAAATGCACTGAGTGAGCAAGTGAAACGCGTGACCCCAACTCTTGAAAGGAAAGTCTGGCGAGCGAGAAAGGGATTTTTTCTCCCACAAACCGTCCTATTGTGCTGTGTGTGGTCTATTCCCAGTATAGGAGATAAGCAAACAATGCACAGACAGCACTGCTTAGGCACGTGTTTGCCACCTATGCTTGTAAATACTATGGAAACACTGCACTTCCTCTCATGCTGTAACACCAACTTCATGTCTTGTTGCTTTTATGACTCCCTTCATGATTTTACGCTTTTTCATGATTTAATGTTTTTATGACTTCAGGAATGTTCTATCAACTCATTTAATGTTTTATTGCATTTAGGACAGTTTTTGAAGGTTATGTCTATTCTTTGATGGTGCAATTATCTTAGTAATTCTTGCTATCTTTTAACTTTGCTGTATTTTCAATTTGTTGAATTTACATCTTCGCATTTCTACATGTAATGTTCTTTGCTTTTGTGTTATCTTGGTTATAAGCTTTATATTCGTTCGTGCTTTATTCCTGTCATTTGTTGGTGTAAAGAAAGGGGATATGTTGTGACTTGATTGTCGCCTCTCCTTTCTCTTAGTCACATCTTCCCTACTGCTCAGCCAGGCTGAGTGTTGGAATGTGTGGTGATGTCATGGAATGCTTGGGTGCCTGGTGATGTGCTGAGTGTCAGTTGGTGTGTGCAGGCTGAGCAGCAGGGAGGCTGCTCCTGGTGGGGTTACCGTACATCTTACTTACCATCTACAACATCTGTAATTGGATTAAATAAACCACCTTGTTGTATCTTACTACCTGGCTACATCTGGACTTCTGTTACCTTACAACAGAGAGCTGATGACAAACATGCATGCACTTAATTATATTTTGTTACAATAAAAAATCCGTTGCAGCTGTCCAGAAAGAGGCGTTATTTGATGACAGTACTTCACAACAACTGCATTTCCCGTCTCGGTAACCTGTAAACAAAGCACCTGCTGTGGTGGCATTTAGTGGAGGTTTCTGAGCGCCCCGAATGATCAGCTGCGCCACAACGCAGCCAATGCATACAGCAGGTCATCTTCGAAAAATTGAAGAGCGACAGCTGCATTTGGACAGAGTCCCTACAAACAAAAAAGTTTATGCGCTTGGAGTCTGAGGAAAGTGTTGTTTCTAGTACGTTCGTAATGAGGCTTAAAAGAAAGGGTATCCTATGGAAATAGTTTGGTAACATTGGAAATAATTTGTGTTATTATTAACACACTGACAGTACACACACGGGTGGGTGGCAGTGGCCAGTACTACTTACTGGTCTTGAGTTTGCAGAACTGCAGACAGCAAGGCAGTAGGCTCAGGCCAGGAGCCAACCCCCACCGGCAATTATTTCGTTTTGCCGCTCGCTTTTAGGCCAGGCTGCCGGGTGTCCTCATTGTGTCCCGTCTGTCCTGGCGGCCGCTGCAACTGCAAAACCAAAGGGTGCTTGTAATGTCAACACTCCGTCCATCATCCCCTTTGGTTTTACTTTGTTCGCCCTAAGTTGGCAGGGTATGCCCAGACGTGGGTCCCTTGCTCACTTTGCCACTGGATTCAAGATAGCCTGGCTGATGAGGGTTGTGAGCCCAAAACCGGTCCCAGAATGCTTGTTTCCGGTCCAGGGAAGACATGGCTTGGCAGTTCGGGCTGGACTGTTCCCATGAGGCACAGGGTCAGATTGATTTGCATATGCCATGTCTGAACTGGGGTGGCGGAGTGAGCTAAAGAATGATGATGGATTAAACCCAGATCAGTTGACTGGGGGTGAGTGCTTGTAATGTCAACACTCCGTCCATCATCTACTTTGGTTTTGCTTTGTTCGCCCTAAGTTGGCAGGGTATGCCCAGACGTGGGTCCCTTGCTCACTTTGCCACTGGATTCAAGATAGTCTGGATGATGAGGGCTATGAGCCCGAAACTGGTCCCAGGATGCTTGTTTCTGGTCCAGGGAAGACATGGCTTGGCAGTTTGGGCTGGACTGTTCCCATGAGGCACAGGGTCAGACTGATTTGCATATGGCCATGTCTGAACTGGGGTGGCGGAGTGAGCTAAAGAATGATGATGGATTAAACCCAGATCAGTTGACTGGGGGTGAGTGCTTGTAATGTCTACACTCCGTCCATCATCCCCTTTGGTTTTGCTTTGGCCGCTGCAACTGGTCACAGTCATAGTCAGTCATGACTTTGTGACAACTCTCTCCCTGACCCTGGGCTCAGCAATAATACACAGCGGTGCGTGTGGCCCGGTGTGAGCTCCAAGATTGCGGCAGGTGCCACAGCCTGCAAACCAGTAGCCTGCCGCCTTTCTTACAATCTCCCCGCTCTGGCAGTCATTGGGGACTACCTCGTGACTTCAGGCTCGGCTGTGTGACTCTCAAAGCTGTGCGGCGCCGCAGGAAATAATAGAAACATTGCAGTGAGCCTGTGCAGCGAGTGCCCCAAGTCTGAGGGAGCAGCGCGCACAGGCCATGGGCGGCGCTATGCCAGCTGCCACACATTCAGTTTGCAGCACTTTAGTGACACATGCATATGCATGACAATGCTTTTCAGTGCGGTGATGCGGGGCACACCACTGAAATGCGTTAGTCTAACGCCTGATGAGTGGTACTTGGCAGGACTGTACATTGTAGTAAGCCTGCCAGCGCCGTAGCTTAGCTTTGCAGCGAGTGCCCCAAGCCTGCAGGAGCAGCGAGCACAGGCCATGGGCGGCACGCTGCTAGCTGCCACTCACTCAGTTTGCAACACTTTAGTGACAGCTGAGACACATGCATATGCATGACAATGCATTTCAGTGCGTGGTACTTGAAAGCAAAAGACGCACAATTGATGGACTGAATGTAGAACAAATCCAAACATTCACCCCCAGTCAAAAGATCTGGGTTAAATCCATCCTTCTTTTGCTCACTATGCCACCCCAATTTAGACCTGGCCATATGCAAATCAGTCTTGACAGTGTGCCTCATGTGAACAGTCCAGCCCAAACTGCCAAGCCAGGTCCTCCCTGACGTGCAGTGAAAATCTGAGGAGAACTGGCCTCTGCTGGGAGTGTTCTAGAGGGTGCTAACGGCTAATTGGCTGTATGCCAACATTTGGTCCTTTTTTAAAAAGGACATTGATAGGCTACTGATTAGATGGCCTAGGGCCATTATAGCCTATTAAGGATTTAAGGCACTGCTTCAATATTTTACCGTGGGACTCCCATCTCGACGACGGGGAATGATTCAGGCATGTGAATATGAAACATACCCCAATGCTGGATAAGAAAATAAGGGGCATATTAACAAGGGCCATATCTTCGCTTTTTTGGCTTTAAAAGCCAAAAAAGCGGAGATAATAATATCGCCCTATTACCAATGCGGCGCTAACATGCATTAGCGCATGTTAGCAGCCGTATTCCACACGCCTCGCATTGCATCTCTAATGAGATGCAAAGTAGGCGTTCCCTGCCAAAACTAAAAGGAAAATATTGCTAATTGTCCTTCGCCGTATTTACAAGATTGCCCAGGACACACGTAGCGTTACAAAAAGCTGCGCTAACCGCGGTTATCGCCAGGAATTAACGTCTAAGAAAATCCTGACTTGCCTATATGTTACATGGGAGGTGGATTGTACGGCTCAATCCACATCTCCCTATTAACAAGGATTCCCCTTACGCTGCCGGTGTATCGCTGGATTCCCAGCGATAAACCCGTATTTCGCCGCTATCCCCGGATTTTTGATCGCCATGGAAATATGCGTTGATAATAACGCGATATCTCGGCGATTGAATCCAGCGATAGCCGGCGTTGTGCAAAGTCGCGCTAAGCAGGAAATGCGATAATTATCGCATTTCCTTAATAATATGCCCCAAAGTTACTTACCTGTAACTACGGTTATCCAGTATTGGTATCTTTCATAGATTCACATGTACTCTTTTCCTTCCACAGGTCTTACAAGGGCGGAAAAGGCCTTTATTGTTTGACATGATGTCTAGAACTTGCTGAGTAGAAGAAAAAACCGAGTAGCACTCAGGGAGACTCCCTTCCACACGACGTGCAGTGAATCTTAGGAACTTTCGGTGCTTTGGGTGGATTGGGATATGTTGTGGAGCCATAAACCCCTGCTGAAAGTATCAACTTTACAAGGTCCTTCCGCTGCAGCTTGCTGATTGCGCCTGGTAAAAGTCATTGATGTATGGGTCATTGTTTAATAAATGTATGATTTTTACATTTTGTAATAAAACCCTTTAATTTTCCCCTGATCTACAACTCAGTTATTGAGTGGTCGCAGTTACTTATTTATTACTCTGCTAAACTGACGTTGGGCCTGATGTTGTGGAGAGTGGTGTCTCTTATCGCTAGATAAAGGGTGATGAAGCGGAACCTCTAAGGTATATTTTGGGGCGATCTGAATTTTGGGGTTTGGGGTTCTGCTTCCACAATGGTTCCTCTAGTAGTGGTATTCAAACTTGTGATTGATTGCAAAACAACTGTGACAATGACCAGGTTCACATTTTAATGCTTCATTAGGGCAGAGATCTGGCAGGCATTGTGAATGGGGGTGAGGAGGAACATTTTGTCCCCCAGGCCAGTCTTGCAAACAGGCATCCATGTCCAAAGCCTCCAGTTACAGTTGCCAGCATAAGAAAAGTGGCAGCCGAGTGCTCAGGTGAGACTCAGAAGGATAATCTGGTAGTGTCTGGAGTTCCCATCAACGCTGTTGTCTTGTTTCCTGGGATATGATCTGCATCGACCAAATGTAGGCTAACCATAATCCCAAAATTTTTTCACGTACTCAAGAGGTTTTGCATCACCTAGTTATGGATGTACCCCAATTATGGATGTACCGCTGCACTGTTAGCCTCTCCATGCAATTAACAATTGAACAGCGTGCTTTACAAAACACTGCAGTCCATTATGGTCTGCAAACAGCTCTAAACAATTTATGTGCAGAGATAGCTCCTTCTTGGACCATCTTCCTCCAAATGTGAATTGGAATGACTCAACCTCCCTTGTACCAGGATGGCTCCGGACCCTAAGACTAGATGAGGGAATGGGGTTAAAATGACTCTGCCTCTGAAAGCATCCATATGGTCCTAGATCCAATGGGATAATCTCAGAATAAGTCAGGCCTTTCCTCGCAAGACACATTTTGACTCTTTGAAAGGCTGATCATGTAGTGGAGGTGGGAATACAACATGGATGGTGGAGGATAAAAAAACAACCATCTAGGCCAAGTAACAAAGGGGAAAGAGACCCAACTAATGCTGGTGTGATTTATTTCTCTATACTGGAAAGCTTAGCCTGTGAAAGTTGGAGAACAGAGAGATCTGTATCACCCCTGAAACATAGAAGCACTGTGTGGGCTAATCATAGATTCTTCATTACTGATAAGAAACCTTGGAATCTGCAAGTGAGATAGAGACATATGAAATTACAGTTGCAAAAGTGATCAATCCAGTGGCAAGAATAAAGTATTGTTTTGGTGGACAATCATCTTGGTTCCCTCAAGTCTGAGAACGGTGGTCACTGACCTTAGCCGTTTTGTAAAGTACCAAACTACGAACAATAGGCTGAAAGGGAGAGATGTAACCTGATGAATTCTAGCTCACCCTTCGTTCTTAAGAAATATTTGGTGCCGGTGCCAAAGGTGAGAAAAGCCCTCTGAAGACTTAAGCGTGACTGACATCCAGTAACCTGGGAGGCGGGAATATCTTGCATATACTATTGTGTGCACCTTGAAAGGACAGTCGTTTACAGAGCAGTTTCATGCTCTGATATTTATAGCACAGCATCTTTTAGGTTTTTTTTGTGAAAAAATAAAATAGTACTCAGAAAACCAGATGGGGATAAAATGTGAGCCAGTGCCCCTGTTTGCAGAAGACCCACCAATGCTTGACTCATGGTTGTGGGAGTGAATGATAATATGAAGACGCATACGCTCTACTTAAAATGCCTACCAGCTAGAGGACCCATGGATTGGCTCGTCTGTCACCATGACTTAATGGCTAGAGTGTGGAACTCTTACCTTTGAAGAATGACTCTGTCTGGGCCTTACAATACTCATGCATGAAAACCTTTTCCACTGTGTGCAAAGAACTGGGACCAATCATTTTCATTAAAGATGTCTCAACTGGGATCCATGGAACCCAGAGTTGATAGGTAATAGCTGGTACAGTGGCCCCTACATCTTTCATGGCATAAAATGTGATGGCACACCACTCTTTTCAGAAATGTCTCTTCCTAGTCAAGTGATGCAAAAGTGGTGACACACTTTCCCATGTCTTCAATTGAATAATTGCCTTATAATAATCCTTTAGTTTCAGTCCCTTCTCCCGTAAAGGCCATAATTAGAGCCTCTCATCTATTTTATGTAGGAACCCTTTACACATGTGGTTTGCTCTCTTCTCTCCCGAGCAGCGATTGTGTTATGTATTGCTTTGACAGCTGCTGAACAACCACAAGAGACACTGTAGCTCAATCCTGGGCAGTGACAGTGGTGGATCGTATCAATGTTGCTCTTTTCTGGTTTATCTAATGTTCACGTATGGTGCTCTTTGGTGAATGCACAAGTGTTACAACCGTCTCTAGTTGGGAGTGGTTTGCACTCTGTCCAAGTAGGGACCTTCACTCTAGTCAGGGTAAGTAAGTCACACCCTCAGAATAACACTTGCTCACCCCCTTGGTAGCTTGGCAAGAGCAGTCAGGCTTATCCTCAGAGGAAATGTGTAAAGTATTTGTATACACACTCACACACACAGTGAAAACACCACAAAAGTACTCCACACCAGTTTAGAGAAGTAGCCAATATTTATCTGATTACAACAAGACCAAAATGACAAAAATCCATTGTACACAAGTCAAACTACGAAATTTCAAGGCTAAATAAAGTTATAGCTCTTAGAAATCAAAGGTTGCACTTGACTAGGATAAAGTACCTTCGATGCGAAAAAATCAAAGACGATGCATCGCGCAGGGGAGGGGAGGCGTTGTTAAAGCAGGTGATGGATCGTTTCCTTACTGCTATGCAGGTTGTTGGCACATTGGTGCTCGGTGGCATTGCATTGCACAAAGGTGCTGATGCGTCGCTTGTAGCATAAGATGCGTTGGTTCCTGGAGGTGGTGTAGGGTCGTTGAGCTGTTAACGCTCGGTGACGGTGTGAGGCGCAGGGGAGGTGCTGCTTCGATTGCGAGTGTGATACCTTCGTTCCTGAAAGCCACGCGGTGTCAAAGATGCATCGATGTCACAGCGTGATGCGTGAATTCTGCGGCGTCGATGTCAAACCACGGTCAGTGCGTCGGAGTGGTGCATCACGGACGTCAATGATGCGTTGCTCAGCTCACGCAGCAACAATTCTTCGGGACCCTGCGACAAAGTCAGAGCTTGCATTGTAAACAGCGGTTTGTACGTCGTGCACTTGTCGAGTGGGGACCACGGTTTTGGTGCAGGCAGCAGCGATTCTTGCAGGGGTGCTTAGATTCAAAAGTGATGCTTAGAGCTGATTCATGGTTTTCTTCTTTTAGCACCAGAACTCACTTCCAAGGGCTCCGAACTGGAAGTGGCACCACTTGGCAGAGCAGAGCTCTCAGCAGAGGAGCCCAGGTACTGGCAGATGAAGTCGTTGATGGCCCTGAGACTTCCAACAGGAGGCAAGCTCAACTCGAGCCCTTGGAGAAACTTGGAAAGCAGTGTAGGAAAGTAGGATCTGCTTCTTATGGTTACCCCCACTTTTTGCTACATGTAATACTGTTTTTGACTAGTCTGACTGGGATCCTGCTAATCAGGACCCCAGTCTATCTGCTTTCTCCCTAAACTGTTATGTTATGTACTTAGGTACATTCCAGATTGGATACTGGGTTACCCTTGTCAGTCCCTAGTATATGGTACCCATGTACCCAGGGCATAGGTACCCCAGAGGCCTCCCATGGGCTGAAGCATGTATTATGCCACCCATGAGAGGCCATGCAAAATTGAACTACAGGCCTGCCATTGCAGCATGTGTAAGTTGGTGCATGCATCACTTACGTAAAATATAGGTTTACTATATCTAAGGGTCACTGCACTTAAAACCTATAAGTCACCCCTCTAGCAGGCCTTTACAATCCTGAGGGCAGGGTGCTTAGTTCTAAGTGAGAGGGTGCCACTGCATGAGCAGAACACCCCTGCAGCCTACAGAGTCCATTCTCCCGGGTTGTCAGTGAGGCAGCCATTTACGACATCTAGAGTGGCATTATGCGACCGGGTGATGACCAACTCTAAAACGGCTGAAACTAACCCTATTGTGTTTGGTGTCAAACATGTTGGAATCATACCCCTACACCGGTAACCCGTGTGGGAGGTATGATTCCACCTCTCAGAAGCGAGCTTCGTGGGGACCCTGGTGTTCGCCGGTACCAGCCTTCTAGTCCCGAACAGCACAAAATGGTTGCTGCCGACCAGAGACACATTTCTGCCCTCCTGCTGCTGAGCCAAGCTCGAGCAAGGGAAGGCAGAACAATAGGCAACCTGTCACAGGGAGGTGTGACCACCTCCCACACAGGATTTAGTGTATTAGGGCAGGGTGGGTGCGCTTGCCAGCGACCGAAAGTCTGCATGTGGGGCACATTTGGAGTCCCTGTGCATAGTCCAGTTCAAACCAGTCCTGGGAGCCTTTGGCTCCCGCTCTGGTGTGAAACTTGACAAAGAACATGGGAGTAACCTCCCCACTGTCCAGACCCTCCCCTGGGAGGGTCCCCTGAATCTTGCCAACTCCCTCCCGTGGGTACTTAAGGGCTTACCTGGCTGTAGGACCCTAGATTCGACGTGAACAAGATCCTAAACCAGAAACCACTGAACTCTGACCGTCTGGACACTCTGGACTTCGCTGGACTTCGTTTGGGCCCGACTTCGTCTCCCACTCAGTCTGCTGCATCGTCTATGCCCATGGACCATACAGGATCCGTGCAGGACCTGTGGACCATCAAGGACAACTGAAGATATCTCCCTTGGAGTGAAGGAGTCACTCCCCAGCATCCGCAGGCACCACAACACTGCTGTCCGGTCTGCTGACCGTGAGCTCCCACGGACTCCGAAGGTTTCAGCAACACAGGAGGTGGATTTCTACATACCATGAGGTCCGAGCTGCCCTCTCACCAAGTCTGAGGTCAGAATCCCTCGTGGGGGCTGCAATACCCAAACCCCTGTGCACTGCGTACATTTGCAAGTGCATATGCCTGTTGGCGTTTCCCGACAAGTGCATTGGGTTACAAGTAGCCCCAACCTCTGGCACCATTTCCTACCAAGAACTCCGGCCTCCTCACACCGAGTGCTCCGTGGGCTGTTGTTTGGTGAAATCGCTCGAGGTCCTCTCGCGACTCCTGTGCCTCCGGCCTGTGAGTCCCCTTGAGGGTCAACTCTGCTTTTCTTGGGCTCTCCTGGCTGCTCCAGGCCTGCCCTGACTCTCCTTGCTTTGGTGAGTCTCCTGGACCTTGCTGGTCCACACCATACACATCCTT
The DNA here is from genome assembly GCA_963921515.1 of Calotriton arnoldi. Classification (NCBI taxonomy): domain Eukaryota; kingdom Metazoa; phylum Chordata; class Amphibia; order Caudata; family Salamandridae; genus Calotriton; species Calotriton arnoldi. The sequence goes on along the minus strand of CAWUFW010002688.1, from coordinate 1,808,107 downwards.
GACCTTCTACGTGGGTTGCCGTGGCCAAGGCTTGTTGGTGCTCCCGCCGGACACCGACCCCCCAGCACTCCACATCCTGCGTGGGACAGCTTGTATCCGGCTCCTGGTTGTCCTCAACGTCTCCTGGTCCCCTTAGCTGCAGAGTCAAGAACTCCATCAACGCACCTGAAGCACCTGACATCGGTGGGCATTCGTCTACCGAGCCCCTGGTCACCCCTGAGTGACCCAGACTCTGTCCCCTCTGCTTTCAGGTACTCTTCGACAAGAATCCACCTCTGGATTCCAACGGACACTTTTCTTCCTTCCAGCAGCGTTTCTTCTTTGAAGTCCTCCATTGGGTTCGACGGCAATTTCCGACACCACTTCAGAACTATGCACCCGGCTTCCCTGGGATAGGTAACTTGGGTACCTCGGTATCCACTGGTGGGGTGGCTCTCCAACCTTCTGTCTTCCACTGGGTTTATTTGAAGTCCACTTGGAAGGATCCTTAAACTCTAAAACTTCAACTGTGACTTTCCCATAGAATTGTACAGAGCACGCGGTCGTGTTCCCACACTGCACCCGTCCTCTGTGGGGTCCCTACTTACTCACCTTGGGTGGTTCCTTGGGGTCCCAGCGATTCTACAACCTCTCAACACTGTCTTGACTCGAGTCGTGGTTCTTATGCCACTATTTTAGTATATGGTTTGGTCCCCCCCTGGGGCCCACTGTGTATTAGTGCTATTTACTGTCATTTCTGTGCTTAAGTATTGTGTGCTTTCTGATTATCTCCGTGTAGGAGATACTGTGTCGTACTAGAGAGTGTTATATTAATAAATAAATATTTTTATAACTACTGCGAGGTTCTTCTTTCTTTTAACCAATACTATAAGATTGCATTCTGGTAAAACAAGCTGCTTAACATTCCTTCAAGACTAAGCCTGAAGGCTGCTCTCCACAGCTACCACTGGGATAGCTTTCTAGGGTTATCTTTGACCTCTTAAATCACCATAAGGGTTGTTTGGACTGGTGCAAGATGCCCACTTTAATTAGTGGATAGCATATACCAGGCCAACTTCTCACAAGCAAGATGTAGAGAGCAAAGTCCAGTCCTCTCGCTTCCACGCAAGAAGCAGCAGGTAGCAGGGCAACACAGCAAAGCAGCAGCAAAGGGGCAGTCCCTCCTGGCAGCCCAACAGCTCCTCTTCTTGGCAGAATATCTTCAATCCAGAAGTGTTCTGAGTATATGGTGTCAGAGGTCTAGTACTTATACCCAATTTGGCCTTTGATGTAGGGAGACTTCAAAGAAAGGTCTTTGTAGTGCACAGAACCCTGCCCTTCCTGGCCCTGGCTCCAGACACACTACAGGGGGGTGGAGACATCTTTGTGTGGGGACAGGCACAGTCCTATTGAGGTGCACATGCCAACTCCTCCCACCACTCTAACTCAGCAAGACCCATCAGCCTGGTGAATGGCCATCAACATATGCAGGGAACACCTCAGCTCCCTTTGTGTGTGACTGTCTAGAGTGAATTCACAAAGCCCAACTGTCATCCAACCCAGAAGGGTATTCTAGGGACAGGCAGAGGCATAGAATGGTTAAAGTAAGCAAATTACAACTTTCTAAAAGTGGCATTTTCAGACCTGCAATTTAAAAGCCAACTTCACTAAAAGATGTGTTTTTAAAGAGTGAGTCCAGAGACACCAAACTCCAATTTTCTATCTGCTCCCAATTGGAAGATACATTTGTAGATGTTACAAGGGAGCGCCAATGCTAACCCATGGGAGAGATAGGCCTTGCTGTAGTAAAAAATGAATTTAGCAGTTTTTTACTACCAGGACATGTAAAACTTAAAACCACATGTCCTACCTTTTAAATACACTGCACCCTGCCCATTGGACAACCTAGGGCCTACCTTAGGAGTACCTTACATGTAATAAAATGGAAAGTTTGGGACTGGCAAGTAGATGTACTTGCCAGGTCAACATGGCAGTTAAAAACTGTGCACACAGGCTCTGCCGTGGCAGGTCTGAGACATATTTGTAGGGCTACCTATGTGGGTGGCACAATCAGTGCTGCAGACCCACTAGTAGCATTTCATTTATAGCCTCTGGGCACACACAGTGCACTGTACTAGGGACTTATTAGTAAATCAGATATGCCAGTCATGGAGAAACCATATGCCATCACATTTTACACACAGAGTACATGCACTTTAGCAATGATCAGCAGTGGTAAAGTGCCCAGAGTCCTAAAACCAGCAAAAAGAAGTCATAAACAGGGGAGGGCAAAAAGTTTGGGGATAACCCTGGGAAAAGGGTCATTTCCAACAACAGGTATGTGCTCTCTGCCACATGCGCAGTACAGAGATCCTGCCTGGATGCAAGCCATCTGCTTACATCAAGCTCACTGTATAAAACATATGACCTGTCAATGAAGGCACTTTGAGGAGTCTGTATGCATGCAAGCAGGAGTTGCTTAGAGCCAGCGCAGTCGGATCCGCGCCAGCCAGGAAGTGCACCTGCTAGAATCTGCTGCAGAGCTGTTCATGTGAGGCCACAGTCAGAGGCCCAGAGCAAAGGGTGAGTGTCTGCTCACACTACTGTTCACTACAGGGTCCGTGTTAAGAGGATGAGACTCTTTTCACTGGTGTAACTGGTGCTTTGCGATGCCGGTTTACACAACCAGTTGTGCATGTGATGTGAAGGTCCATGACCGATGGGCCATATAGGTGAGCTGGGTGCGACCCTCCAGCAGTCACTGGCCCAATGCTTTTAAAAGTAAAGCAGTCCACATCCTGGTCATGAATGCTTTCCCCGGGTCTTCGTTAAATAAGCACACAAATTGTCTATCAAGGAAAATAAAAACCTTGTGGTGGAAAAACAAAACACCCTAAATATTGACAGCGCTCTCACACACATCTCACTGACGAGCAGTTGCGCACCGCCGGAAGCAGGCTTACTTTCCTCACAGATTACCAGTCACCATACATGCCAACATTTTAGAAGAGAAAAGTGGAAGATTTCTAAAAAACAATCAAGAGAATGTCTTTCCCCATTTACTTCTATTGGAGCCTGAATCGGGTTACTGTCATGTATGGGCTTTGCAAGTCTGCTGCTGCAGGATCGGATATTGGAAACGCAAATGTATGTTTTTTTTTCCTTGCCTGTCAGAAGCACGGAGAAAGAGCTATGGCAGGCAGAGAGAGTGTGATGCAAGTGTTGTGCACTGGCCTGCAGGAGCCGGTTACTGGCAGTGCATACACCGAGTTACACAATACCCGGCCCTGTCAGCTGAAGCCCTCAGAGGAATTGGGTTTTTGCATGCATGAATCGGGAGGCAGGAGACTAGTCTTGAAATCGGCAGTCTCCTGCCTTAATCGGGAGGGTTGGCATGTATTGGAAGCATTCCTACACCCCTTACTCCTACTACCGAAAGCACTCACGTTCATCAGACTAGTAGTCACACACTACTGACAGTAGGCGCACCCCTCACAGAGTCGCAGTTTGACACAACTCTTACACCTCCCACACACACTAGCAGTCTCACACAACCATCTCCACACTCACACAGCCATCTGCACTCTCACACCCATCACACAATAGCAGTCACACACTACCAACAGTTCCTCTCAGACTGTGTCATACCAGCAACAGCACTCTACACCCCTAACAGACTAGCAGTTGCTCACTACCATTAGCACTCTAATATCCCTCAGCTGAGTAGCAGTCTCATACCGCCAGCATCACTTTCACTCCCCTCGTAGACTAGCAGTCACACAATCCCTTAAACATTATCATACCCCTTATAAACTAGCATCAAAGCCAATAGGCCTGGTTGATAAGTGAAGGTGGCTTTTCATTGATTGGTGAGTTTTCATGTGCAGTTCTGTGGATGAACAAATGGGTAAATTCAAGAATGCGTCAATTGATGGCTGAATAGATACCAGAGTGCAACAATGAGGGACTGGGTGGATGGATGGATGATTGAGTGGCTGCAGAGATGGAGGCTTCCAGGCAACTACAGTTAGATGGTGGAGCCATTGGCTTTGTCGGCGCATCTTGACTCTTTTTTGTGATTTCTTTAGCTCTAAAGCTGTCTGTAACAAGATGTAATGAGGTGTGAGAGAAGGACAGCATACTTAAGTGAACTGAAAGCAGCAGGACAAGCAGGGTTGCTCTTCTCAGTGGTGTGAACTCTTGATTGGGTACTGTACTGTTCTAGCCTTCCGAGGAAACGTCAGCTGCGTTTGAGGCTGCACGCACCTGGAGGTCAGCCGTGACCTCCAGGCATATTGATCTAACCTTCATGGCCCAGCCTATGCATTTTTGTATGCGGTCTCTAGTGCCTTCCTCTCTCCCCTGGGGCTCTCAAGCTGTTATAACCAGGGTTGAATTGGGATAAAAAATTGGCCGGGACCCTAAAAAAGTGGGCCACAATTTCGGATTGCACCTTTTTGCTTCAATGTTTTAAGCCTTATGAAAAGAAGGAGGGGTTTCTCTAAAATAGGCATGTTTTATTATCTTCACTGAGATAAAAAAAAATGCAAATGTTGCGAGGACTCTTTGTGCACGGATTAGTTCACAATGATGAACCACACCTGAATATAAGTGAGTTCAATTCTGCTCAGGCCCCCTGCCACTGCTCAATCTGTGTACATTAATAGGGTGGCCCAGCGAACGACTGGGAATGACACCTCTGTCTCATTGGTAAAAGGGAGGTAATAGAGGCCCATCTGCCTCAGAAAGGCCGCTCAATGCCTCGGAAAGGCCGCTCAATCCCCCACTGGGTCGCCAGTGGCATCTGAACAGCACAGACACAGCCCAAATCGGCCACCATGCAGGGCAAAAAAGCGGCCCACAGCTGCAATTCAGATACTGGCCCATCGCTCATTGCCCGAGTGCCCACCTTACCAATCCAACCCTAGTTATAGCCCCAGTACACTGACAGGGATCAGCCAGTGTGTGTGTGCGGCCTAACGCACTGCCTCCTGCTGTCAGCGGTTGTGCTGCCGACAGCGAAGACGTCCTAGGCTTCCCCCTCATAGGGTGCTCTGCACTCATGGCCATAGAGCTGCAGGGAGGGGTAGAACGCGCTTTGGATTCTCATCACCTTCTCACGTGGCAGGCCCATAGCTACCAATGTTTCAGATTGCTATGTGTGACATTTTCATAATTTCAGTGTAATTATGAGTGACATTCAACGACTATGAGTGACACTTCCTGTGAGAAAAATCAAGCAGTGACGATGAGGGAAACATATAAATATCATATATTTCACCCATTTGAGCAACAAGAAACTCTAAGAATATCTTAAAACTGCTGCAAACCACCAGAAATGGAAGGACACTATGGGACCCGCATGTACCAAATAGGATGTGAGAGGCCACAGCGCAGATGATCCCAGCTGCCTGATAATAAATTATCATAATTACCTAGTCACGACAGCTGACTCGCACAAAAGTAAATTAAATTAGGAAGAAGATACCAGTGATTAAGACACTTACAAGATTAAAAGCAACAAAGCTTTGCCCGTGTGCCTAGTAAAATGCGCTTTACAACCGAATTCAAATGAACATCACAGCACGATGGATATGGTAAAGAATGTTTATAACTGGCAAACATATTAACCTGCAGCTACTTATGGGACAACATTTTGAAACTCGCAATGCAGTGAATCAGCACGGCTGGCACTCCGTTGATTTATTCATAAGAAGGATTCATTTCCATGTTTTCTGTTCTTAAGAATAAATACATAGATTTAACTTCCCATCTGCCGTTATGCGCACCCAAAAATTCAGTATCAAATGTCAGCCTTAACCACAAGTAACTGTAATGAAAATACTTGCTGCTGACTTCGTAATGAAGGCGCACACTCTGCTAATGGCTTCTACAAACTTTCAGGAATAATTCAACCCATTTCATGACCCTCAAGGCCGCTTGGCATTCACATGAGCTCAGCTTTGTAAATATGTATTCTATTCCTGTATTAACCTGATTTTGGCACCTTTCATTTTTTTAAATTATCCTGATTGCATATGTAACTTGTTAGTGTGTAAATCTACTTACCTAACTTACTTGCTTCTATTGTAAAGCGCTCTGACACCTTAGGGTAAAGTGAGCGCTATATAAAACTGCATTCAATAAATAGATACATGAAGCTGATTCGGAAATGAGTGGTACTTGCTCTCAGAGTCACAACGCCTGTGATCGCCCACAACCCCAGGGGACGGCCACGACAAGGGGCTGTACAGCAGCATGTGTAGGCAGGAGGTGGAACACATTCACTCCGGCGCCGGACGGCAGCAGCAATTTCTGAGGGCTCGGCCGGGCCTGGCAGTAAATTGGAAATAAGCATCTTGCCATGGACCTGACCTATAGCCACCAGACAAACACAAGTCCGAAGGCAAACGAGTTCAGGTACAATTTGGGTGTCAGGCAATCTGAGTGATAATATTTTATATTTATTAAAAACAGTGCAGACCTGACTCGTGGCCAGTAGCACTGACTGCACACAGTCTCTCTGCTGCGCACCAGAAGACTCACACAGCAGCGCCCGAGTGGCAGGCTGTAAGCGCCGCAGGCCGGCTCTGGGGCCGACTCCAGGGCTCACAGGGCTCCTGCCATCCCTTCTGAGCTGCAGCTCCGGGGACGGCTGTTCCTCATTCAGCATAGCACTTGGACGCCGCGCTGCTGTAATCAAATGCAGTTCAGACGGTCAAGGCCACCCTGCTTCACCCCTCACAGCACTGAGGTGATCACGGCGCACAAAATGCGTGATTAATGTATTTTATTGTGGTAATGCAGAACGCCACATTAAAATGCGTTAATCTAACGCCTGATGCGTGGTACTTGGCAGGGCTGTAGTGCAGGATGGAAGTTCTGTGCCGAGCTGCTCAAGGCAGGCAGTCTAATGTGGCTTGTGCTGGGTTTTGGCATTGCCATCACCCGCTTCACCCCTCCTCGCCTAAGGCTGAACTGAATTCAGCCAATCTTTGGGTGAGGGTGGCAAGTACTGCAAATGGGCCTTAAATGAAGCAAACAATAAAGATGGGCTAAAACAGGCCTAAATGGAGATGTTGGACTACAAGCTGCTCAAAGGGTGACAGCCAGCTGCTCAAAGGGTGACGGCCAGCTACCAGAAGCTCATGATGACTGATTGGAGATCCCTGATTTAACGCATCTGAACCGAGCACGGATTCCAGACCCCAAAAATAATCTGCAGTCTAAACCAGTTCTTCTCTTGAGTGGTTAATAATATACAGTTTTAATAAAACAAATCCCTTGAATTTTAGATCTGGATGAGTAATGATTTGAAAACAATGAAGCCAAAATTGTACCTCTTCAATCTGAGACTGAAATGCTGCAAGTTCAACAGTATAGCTCCTTGAAACAGCACACCCACAGTAAAGGCTATATCGAAAAATGACAGTATTGTTTATATTTCACTACATTATTTCCACGCCTCCTTTGGTATATATATTTATAGGCCGCGTGCCTGTGACGATGCTGCTGCTTCCACTTCTGCAAAGCACCGGCTGGCACCAAGCCCCGCCCCCAACATGAAACACCGGAACTAGAGTAGGGCTCGGTCTCACAAGCTACTTACCATGCAGTTTCCCAGAGTCCTTTGCGCGTCTCAGGGACCCGTCTGGCGCCAGGGAGCTGATCGAAATTGCAGATATAACTCTACCACATTCATTATTTTGTTGCCAGAAGTCAACAGTGGTATACTGATGCCTCACACTGATATATGGTTTCCTCGCTCTCTGTAACATAAGGTATTACGGCGAGGGGGGCTGTAATTCACAGTGTAATGTTCAGCTTTGCGCAGTGGCAGTATCGTAGCCAATGAGGTCTAACCGAGGCGCGATTATTGCTTATTGAAAACTTTACCCAATACCCCGCTGTGGCGACTTGAAATATAGTCGACATTGCAATTTTTGACAGTCTCTAAGGAGACTGAATCATCCTGTGAAAAAATAGAATATCCAATTTATTTACGCTGGAGAGCGGGCATCGGTCAGAAATGAAATGAGAACATTGTATGTCAATTAAATTACAATATGCCATTTAGATATTCTTTGGCAGGTTTCCCACTCTCTGGCAGTAATTTCGGGATGGTTTA